>JAOWBP010069499.1:0-31697 GCA_028571105.1 Tragopan temminckii
GATCTGGGTGTTCTGGTTGGCAGCAAGTTGCATCTGAGTCAGCAGTGTGCCCTGGCAGCCAGAGGGGCCAACTGCACATGGGGCTGCGTCAGGGCCAGCACTGGCACCGGGCGAGGGAGGGGGTTGTCCTGCTCTGCTCTGCTCTGCCTGGTGCGGCCTCTTGGTGCAGGTTGCAGTGCCTCAGTAGAAGAAGGGCATAAAAGTATGAGAGGCTGTCCAAAGGAGGGCTGCTTCCTCTAACCTATTCCAGTGTGATGCTAACGGGATTTCTGATGTGCTACTTTCTGTAAGCTCTTATGCAAAGCCAAACAGACAAAGGTGTTATTTCTGTTAGTTGGCATTTCTCTAGTCTTGTGCTCCTGCTTGTCGGTATGCCTGCATGTAATACACCTGGTTCCATAATTTAAAGATGATAGAGCGGATAGAGTGGATTTTAAGATAGTTGAAGCATAAGGTTTTGTTTTAACCTAACCAATTGCATCTTTTCAATTTCAATCTAAAATTTAACAGCATTTAAGGTTTAAAAAGATAATTGAGAGCACGTCATTCTTGTAGAGTGTTTTGTAGGAAGAGTTTTGGTTTGTTATGGTCAGACTGTAAACGACCCTTACTGGAAGTCGCTGTGCCCAGCTGCTGCAGATACTGCTGCTTTTTTTTTTTTTTCTTTTTTTTTTTTTTCCCCTCTTCCAGAGTAGCTACGTTGTAGATTCTGATCCCAAATTGTCCTGCTTCTGGGCACCGATAGAATATATTGGTCTTTCTTTTTTTTGACCGCTTATAGGCCTTCCTGTGATGCCCTCTGGTGTGCCCCCATGGTTTTTCAACTGGTGCACTTGCTCTGCACAAAGGCTTGTCTTTGCTCTCACATTTTTATCAGTAACTTTCCTTGCTTTTGCTATGCTAGGAATGTTTCATGGAGTTCTGTTGGTTTGTTCTGGCTTTCATCCCTTACTTTTTTACACAAGTAGAATTAAAAGTGTATAAAAAATAGCAACAAGGTTGATCTAAAATGTGGAGTGTCATCTGTATGAATTTGTATCAAATTACCAGTGGTTCAAGAAGAGCACAGGGATGTCTCTGTGTCTCTTTATCCAGTATGTAGTTAAATTCGAGTTTGTGAATTTTTGCCACATCCATGTGAGTCGGGGTCTGAAAGCAGAAATTGGAATTGATGATGGTGGGTGTCCCCGTCGGAAAAACAAAGCTTATACTGCAGTTGCGCCCTTGTTTTTGTGGGAAGAGGAGAGGTGAAGCACTGCTGCTTTCTTCTTGTGAGGATCACAGCTGGCTGTTCATGGGGTGTAGCAATGTAACGTGGGCAGTGCGGAGCTTTGTGCTCCTTTGAAGTGAGCTGACAGTAAGCAGCTGCTTCATGCTGAGAGGAGGAGATGGAGCACTGAAGACTCCCTGCACAGGGCAGTGAGGGCTGTGAGGGGTGAGTGGTCGGGAGTAATATATGTGCGAGAAGCAGCTGGAGCAGGGCTACTCAGCCCAAGGAGAGCAGGATTGGGATCGATCCTGAGAGCGTACATGCTCCTGCTGGAGTGGGCACCATGGAGGCCAAGCCACATAAAAGCACTGACTGGCAACAGGGCCACTGTACGGAGGAAATTCCTCTTAAATGTAGGAAGACTTCTGCTGTCAGCCACTGGTGCGGGTTGCTCATTTAGAGAGGCTGCAGAAGTTTGTCTCTGGAGATGTTTAAGAGCCACCCTGGTTTGAACCTGTGCTGAGCAGGGCTTGGACCGGGGAGAGTCTCTGCAGGGGATCTCCGGCCTTGTGCTGCTGGTCCAGGCTCCTGACCCCCTCTCCTCCCCAAAGTGCCCCATGTTTGTGGGCCAGCAGTTTTCTGGCCCTGTGCATTCTGGATTGTTTTTTTTTTTTCTTAGTTCAGACATACTGGTACAGGGACAGCGCTGCAGCATGTGAGGTCAGAATGGGGGAGGTGTTTTAGGGCCATTTTCAAAAGCTTTCACCTCAGCTTACACTGTGATGCCTGAGGTGTTTATAGGAGTGCCCTGCACCTGCTCTCCTCCCACTTCTCAGCTGCCCTCTGCAATACGTTGTGCCAGCGTGGCCGTGTCCTTTGAAAGCATCTGATGTAAGCTGCGTCTGCCGTGCTGTGCGTTAGCCATAAGTGAAGTGCTGTGGTTCACTAGGATTTCAGTCGTGTACCTCAGGCTACACAGCGTGCACACAAGTTAGGCCTTGTGTATGTATATATATTCATATAGATGCATTAGATATACAGAGGCAAATATGTATGTACGAGTACAAATTCTATACACTTGTGCTACCGTACATACGCCACCATCTGTGGCACTTATGTGCATATATTTATGATACCTAGTATCTGTCTGTATAATATGAATGTATAGAATGCTGGTTAAGCTACGATGCTTTCATTTATGTTAAAACATATGTTGTATGTGTATATGCAGTACTTTTTTTATATACGTAAGTGTATCAATAATTAAGTCAGCTATTCACAAAAGAATTTGGCTCCATTCATTTTCCATGACACATTCCAGACAGGAAGATCTGCATAGGGGGTCTGGGCACACCCGTGCTGCCCTCAGCCCCTGCCTGGTGCTGTGGTGCTGGCACAGCCTGCGGTGGTGATGATCACTGTCCTACCTTTCTTCTGCCATCAAGCAGAGTTGTTAAGAGGTCATTTAACTGTTCCTCCAAGTCTGTTGTTTCTTCTTGTGGACAGATGTTTGTGAATTTAGTTGTGGAAGCAGCCTGCCTGTAGTAATATTGTATCTTTGACGGGATCCAAGAGCAGCAACTTCTAGCTGTAGCTGCAGAGCTAGCTCTGTAACAACAAACACTGCTTTGGGGTGTTGGTTGTTGTTTTTTTTTTCTTTGGTGTTTTTTTGTTTGGTTGGTTGATTGGTTGGTTTTTGTGTTTGTCTAGTATGTATTCTTCTGATCTTCAGGGCTCCGCTTCAGAATGAAGTTGGTGAAGGGTCTGGAGCACAAGGCTTGAGAGGGGCAGCCAGGGAACTGAGATTGTTCAGGCTGCAGGAGGCTCAGGGGAAACGTGTCCCTCTCTGCAGTGACCTGAGAGGAGGTTGTGGTTGGCCTCTTCTCCCAGCTAACAGTGATAGGACAAGAGGGACTGTCATTGCCTTAAGTTGTGCCCGGGGAATATCAGGAAAAATTTCTTCTCTTGGAAGAGTGGTGAGGTATTGGAACAGGCGGCCCAGGTGGGCAGTGGAGTCACCATCCCTGGAGGTGTTCAAGAAGAGCAGATGTGGCACTTGCTAACGTGGGCATGGTGGTGATGGTTGGACTAGATGATCTCAGTAGTATTTCTAACTTTCTGGATTCTGCGATCTCCTTTCAGCAAACAACTTGAAAACTTGATGTATTAAATATAGAGATAAACCACAGGGTTTCTTTTGAGATTTTCTTTTTTTCCTGTGTCATTTTTTCTGTCTTTTTTGAGTTGAAACTGGATTCTGTGGCCAAGTAGTTATCGGTCAGTAGCAGATTTCACTGCTAGGTACAGAGACGGGTCAGATCCTTGACTAGTTTTGCTAAGCCCCAGCAGTGCTGTGCCCAGCTGTTGGAGTGCTAGGAACTGTGGCAGCTGGCCTGCAGGTATGAGACTGAGTTATCTGCAGCCGTGGCACTGGCAGGTCTCTTAGGGGGAATGGTATTATTTACAGTGCAAATGTTGATGTTTGCAACGTTCAGTTTGCCCTTCTGATGTACCAGTGAGCCCAGCTGTGGCTAGCTCATGTATTATGATAAGAAACCACAATAACCAGAAGTGTTTAATTTTAAAAAATTTATTTCACACTTCTATACAAATATCCACAGGTAATTTCTAATAATGGAATGATGTAGCATTGTTAGCTGGTATTTAAAAAAAATAATTTGAAATAAAAGTATACCAGTGATGTGACTTATTGAAAATAATTCTCAGTTTAGCACTGCAAAGACATTCATGCTCTTGACAGGGGAGGGCCACAATCTGCTTTTAAATCAGAGGCTGGGAGTAGTTGGTTGTCAAGCATCTTAGCACCTCGTTAGCCTGGCTTCTTATGCTGCTGAGCCTTTCAGTGAATAAGCTATTTTTAAGAAAGCTCAAAAACTGAGTAGCAGCTAAATGCATTTGTCAGGGTTCATAAAATCAGGGTCATGTACTGAGATTACTTAGTGGGAGGAAGAAGAGCCTACTAAATTACTGCCCTTTCTATAAGGATAGCATTTTAGGTGAGCATTTTAGGTGACCTTCTAAAAAGGTATCTTAAAGTTAGTAGCAGAAATCAGCCACCTGACAACTGCCCTCATAGCAGGTTTTCACCCTCTGAGATGAAAAAGTACCAAGAGGTTTTTGCATAGTTTAAACTGCTAACAATTAACATGCATGCTTCTTGAGCAGAATTTTGTTCTATATGGAATAAACAACTGCAAACTAATCTTCATTATTAAGGAGTACCAGTGCTTTAGAAGAAGGATAAAAGAAAAAGGGTAAACTCTTTATATAGTTTTATCAATGATTAGATTGCTGATAAGCACAGCATTGTGGCTGTTGTCTTAAGAACGCTCGGGCATTCAAGGGGGTTCAGTAGTCTCAAAGTGGATCAGCTCAGATCCTCATAGTTAAGTTAGGCATATACAGCCTTGTCAAGTGCTTTGTAACAGTTGGAGTAGTCAACACCCTTTGCCAGACAGGAAGTCCTTATGAAGCTGGAAAGCTGTTTCCAGAGAACTTCTCACTTTAGTAAAGTACAAAACTGTATCTTAAAAACCCTACCTATGCTCAGTGTCTGAACTGCTTAATAGTCTGAAGTAATGTACAAAGTCATATTACAAAACCTGGTAGTTCCTATTAGATCAAGTTACAAATATCATGAAAAAAAAAAAGATCCCACATACATCACTGGAATAAATATTTACATTTTTAGAAAGTGTTGGCACCTTCAGTGACTTATTAAAATGCAATGAAAGCCTCAGATCTCATCTTCTGAAGTTCATAAGCACAGTGGTTTCAAGGTTCAGGTAAGTCTTTGGCCTAACAGTTAGTCAAAGACAATAACTGATAACAAAAATAAATACAAAAATGACTAAAATATATATATATACAAAAAGTACATCTAATATTCAAGCCTCTTTTTAAAAAACTAACAAAAAAAACAACCTGTGTATATTTGTTGTGAGCAAGATTTACATAATCTGATTTTAAAAATTGAGCAAGGTGACCTATGGCGCATACAACTGAAGATGATGCTTTTTGTAAGCCCTAGCTATTGTGGCAGCAAAGCTTATGACTAAAATAGATTTGCAGGTCTTCAGACGATACTCGAGCTACGTATGTTAAGGCCAGTGTGTTTGTAAGGTACCACGCATCAAGGAAAGGCTGGAGAATTTATGCTGATCTCAATCATGCATTGCTGGCATTCCCAGGAACATTAGGAGCACGGGAAAAAGCCTGCCAGAGTGGGTTTGCATGTTCTGCAGGAGAGAGCCCAAATCAACACAGTGTCTTCTAAACCCTGAGTTAGATTTGAAGGGGGGAAAAAGAGGCAGAGTGGAAATTAAATAGTGCCAATAAGGACTGACAAAGCAATTTTAACTGTGCAAACAGAAGCCGCAGTATAAGTAATAATATCTACATACAAACAGTGAAGATGTCCATAGTGTTCGTAGGTCTAAGTCCACGAGTTTACCATTAACGAAAGCGGTATGCTCTATCTGAACTTTGAGGAGGGAAACAACTTTTTCCTAAGAATAACTTTCATTCTCATTCCATTTTGTGAACCACTGTTTTGTCTCAAGATCTTTGCATTTCCCATCTTTGATTTCTCGTTCTTCTTTTCGAATTCTTACAGCATGATAGCGGGGGACACTGTCATCGTACCTGGAACGCTGGAAGAACCCACACTGGGGTGAGGAGAAAAAGAAGAGTTTAGATTGAAGTTGCTGTGGAAGTACTACAATTACAGAGGCAACGCATTCTTCATAAAGGTAAGAAAACTGAATACAAAAAGATATAGACTTAGAATGCACCATATGAGTCTTCCTCTAAAGTTGTGCTGTCATATATTGAGAAAACTCCATGCTAAACAAAGATGTACATACAGTTCAGGAACGCTTACTTCTCCTGAATCAAAGGAAGGTATGTACTTTTATTACCTTCCTGTATGTTGACATGATTTACCATTAAACTTGTAGAAAGATTTCCAGGGCTTTCAAGAAAAGCTTACACTAGGGGTCATCTTTTCAAAGCACCATCACTACTATACTACCTTAAGTAACCATACATGTACAGTACTAGAGCACAAGTCTTGCTCAATTTGCCACAGAGTGAAAAACACAGAATATTACAAAATTTAAATTTGTCTGATGAACACCTTCCTCTGTGAAATACAGTAAAGCTTGTTTGTGCCCCAAAAGTTTTCTTGTTGATCAAAACTGCTATAAAACCTGATTTATTTTTTTTTTAACTGCTTAAGACTGAAATGAATATTCAAAATAAAATGAGCTTTGGCTACAATGGTACAGTGATGATGACTGGCAAACATTTGACATGTTGATAGGTTTCTGAAGTTAGGACTGAAAGTATGAGACATTGTACCAAACTGTGATTACATACTAGTAGCAAAAAAATAAAAGAGGTGGGGTTTCATTTGTGACTTGTTTTAAGAAAATGTTTAAAAATAAAACTTCAATAGACCTGTCCTTTAAGAGGAAAAAAAAACAACAAAGCATAGCTAAAAATTTGGTCCATCTCGTAATGAAAATTTCATTACATGTAGTTTCGACAGATTTTAGATAAGAATTCCTTCCCAACCCCTCATCTCAAAGCATCTCTAATTAATATCCTGCACGTGCACGTATTGTCTTGAGTAAAAGTTGAGTAAAGAAGTGTAAGTTGTCATGCATCCTGGTAGCTTCAGCAGAGAAGTTTCTTCTAGAAAAGTATTTTCCAAACTGAAGGAAAATAGGTGTTTCCACAGGAACTACCTTTTATTTAGGAAAATTCCTTTCATTATTAGCAACTTTATTTTTGAGCATGCAGTAAAAGGTTAATAAAGCAAGTTTATCTTCTAGGTAGTCTTAGCTGTAAATATTAACTCTGCATTGTTGATTACCATCTCTAAAGTTTAAAAAAAAACTTGTTAAAACATCAGTTAAAAAGGCTAAAAACCACCACAACAGATCAATGTTTTCTAGAGAACTAAAAGCTTCTTAGACCAAGGTAACGACCTGTGTTTATGTACACTAAAAGCTGAAAATCTTTTAACAGAATAAGCAAGCAAGTACTGGCAGTCTGAAATCCAAAAGTTAATAGAAAATATGCAGCAAAAGCTTCATCGTTAGCCACCACACCCACAGCATGTGCCACCACAGCTAAAAATTAAAAAATATCATCAATTACCAATTACAGAAGTAGATCAATACTACGCATCAGAAGTAAGCCTCTCTTTATCAGATGGCTGAGCATGGATCTCAGCCTTGTGATATGTGGCATCGTAATGATCTTTCTTACTTCTTTTGAAGAAACCACACTACAAGGAAGCAAGGTATTTAGTCAATTTCAGTGGACCAGAAGAAGAGTTAAACCTATTAGAACTGACTAGAACAACCTTTCCATAATCCCTTCACAGGCTGGCTGCCTGAAGTTTTAGGAAGTTTTCACAAGAAAAGTCAGCTGCTGTTACTAGATTTGAGAACTTCTGGGACTAACTTACCCTGTACAAGAGCAAAATAACCTGGCATTTAAGGAATATTATTTTAGAGGCTTAATTTTAAAATTTTAATGTATTGTTTTTTGAAGAAAAGCTATTTATATAGCATGTCTTTAGCAATTAAAGCTGTCTGTGAAGAGCAGCAAGATCTCTATACAAAAACCAATTTATGCACAGGGTAAATGCTTTGACTTGTTCAACAGGAGCATGTGTCTCGTCCCCAGCCACATAATTGCCTGTGATGTACAGTGTTTGTCTGATTTTTTGTCATCAAAAGGAGTTCACAGTGTGTATGAGAGCATTTTCACATGCAGTAGACTAGTAGTTGTAACCTAACAGCCCATCCAAAAAGTTAATGATTATTCATTAGATTTGCAACAGACTGTCCATTTCTTTGAGAAGGAGGAAATCAAAAGTACCCTATGAGAAGTCATCTGTAGCAAGCAGTAAGTCCAACAATGCCACCTGCTCCAGTTTCTCCAAAGGAAAGTGACAAGATATTCCTCTTCACCCACTCTTTCTAAATGAGTGTCTTCTCTCCCTATCAACTTACAGTAACTGCTGAAGCCAGTAAGTAATAAGAATAAAATAACTATCCTATTCCACTTGGAGACACAGTTAGTTGTAAAAATGCCAAAAGCAGTTTGAAAAGTACTTGTTTTGTTTTTTTTTTTTTTCAAATTCTTAACTTTTCCTTTTAAATACGAATTTACTCCTTCAGGGTTTCTAAGATAAGAAGCCCATACAAAAGAAATTGAACACACAGGTAATGTGCTATTTTTGTATCTTTTGTTGTTGTATTTTTTTTCTGTCTACTCTTGAATTTAATAGCATTAGAAATACATGAGAACAAAGCCCTGCTAAAACATCTGTGGAAAGTTCACAAAGTTTTACACCTAACCACAGCAGCCCCAGTTATTATCCATCTGTACTGAAGTAACTACAGTCTCTCTGGTCAGCTGTTTTGAGGTCTGGCCAAAGTTTCAGACATTTCCTTTTGAGGGTCTAGAAACAGAAATATTTCCTACCAAGGATAGAATTGAGTTTTCTTATATGACCATTTTCACGCCAAATGTTCAAAAATTGAGAAACTGATACAGGTAATGTACATTTTGGGCTGTTTTGTTGTGTTTTGAGTCCCAAATGCAAACCAAAAATACTTAATTGTTTGCTTAATTTGTTTGCTATCTTGTCACCTGTATGCCAGGAAACATGAAATAATCAAATAAGTAAAAACTTACCTTCCATAACAAGAATACTAGGAGCGCAAGCATCAGTACTCCAGCAAAAATAGCCACTGCGATGATCCACCAAGGCACTCCTGTATAAAGGGCTACTGGTTTTGCAGGAAAGACTGTAACACGCACCTAGAGGAAAGAAAACATGTACAGATTGAAAAAACGTTTCAAAAGCATACATGTTTAATATAAAACTGTAACTTATAGTCTTTTTTTTTCCCTACAAGGTCCTCTCTCATTACAAAATGTTTTTGAAGAAAAAGTTTCTATGGGTATCATTTCAATACAGCAACAAGTTTTGCCAACCAAATTGAATGTGAAAAGGATCACAAATTCAAAAGTCGATTTAAAAAATCCAATATATTAGCTCCTTTTGCTTTAGAACAGTTTATCTTTTCCAGTCTTTGAGATAAGCTGGAAACATAACACAATCTGTGTCATTAAGTGCTGAACCTACCTGAGCAGCTTCATTTGTGAGTTTGACATTCTTAGCTGCAGCCGGAACACTGATTGAGGCTCTAACAAGAATGTCCAGGTAGTTCATTTTGGAGTATTCCTGTTCCAAAATAAAATATAGTTATTAGACATATGACAGGAAAGAACTCTAAACTTTCAGAAATGGCAAGAGGACTTACTTCCAAGAAAGTACTGTTCCACAGTCTGGAACGCAGTAAAATCGATGCCTTGCTGTCAAAACCTTTCAGAGGACATTTTATGTCCACACACCGCGCATTCACCTTGCAGTCCTGCAGTTACAAATTTTTACATGTAAAAACATCTTCACAATTCTCCACTGGGATTTAAAATTGGATTCTAAACATTGTATTTAGGCATAAGAACCAAAATCTGTTTGTACCAACGGCAATGGGAAAATATGATGAAGGTGCAATTAGTGTTTAGTTTAGCACAGATAAGTATGAAGAAATTCTTTCCTAGTTTCCTCACCTCAGCAGGTAAATAAGAATTAACAAATTCTAAAAGCATCAATGCTTGGATTTAAGATAAAAACAAATCAAAGCCCTATCATTTTTCACACTGCCAAACTCCAAAAAGCCCTGTTAAGAGTGGAGAGGGAAATGTCCAACAAGACTAGTTGATGCAGTATGCTTACCAAGGTCTTATATTTTCTTTCTGAAAACAAAGAAAATGTCTTGCTGTCTGTAATCTGCTTCTCTGCAATCTCACGCTTTCTTCTTGAGTTATGGGATTCCTTTAAAATAAAATGTTTTTGTCACAACTCTGTCTTAATTCTGTCTCTTCATATAGGCACAAAACCAATTTTTGTTCCTAGATCAATATGATACTGTTATATATCCCCCTTTTTCTACATTCATTGCTAATAACAGGATCATGAAAATTTGAGATTAACCACTAAAAAGCCAACTGCCTACTTTCTTTCGACATGTCAATGAGTTTTTAGGTGTAAAAAGCTTTTCATGCTGTTTTTGTTTTTGTTCTGTGTATATGGCATTAATGTTACTGTGTTAATAGATTTACAGGTGATATGGTCAGTACACACTGGCTTGGTTTTTTCTGGTTTTTTCTACAATTACAACTTCTTCCAGATGACCTTGAGATTATATGAAAAACAGTGAAAATGAGGGCTTGGGGGTTAGAAAAGCTTGCTAGGTTGGCATAATGAAACTCCTGTTTGATAACTGTATTTATTTGCAAGAAATACACTACAAGTAAGCGCAAGCTCTCTCTCTTTCAAAAAAGTACAGGGAATTTCCCCTCATATTGGGCCAATGATTACTTTTTATTTTTTCCATGTAGGAAAATAAACAGATTTCAATAATGTTGATGAAATGCATTAAAGGTAAGCGCACTTTCATCCTGTGAGAGCCAAATGTACCAGTGCAGATATAATCACTGAGACATAGCATCTGTCCTTCAGCTTACCTCATTATCTATTTTACCAAGTCTCTTAACAAGCTTAGCCCCTAACATATTGTTTACGTATTGTGCTTACAACTTTCCTAAGACAAAAAATTCCTTCTGGAGGTAAAAGCTCTTACACTCCGTTATCACATGCTGTGGTGTTTTAATGGTGAAGCCATCAGTGAACACAAGAAGATAGGATAACGTACCGCAACATGCAAAAAATTGATTTCATTCTGTGGTTGACAGGAAACCTTTTCCAAGCCCTTGGAGTCTATTTTCATCAAATACAGCAGCCATTTGCCATTACTTATTTCTTTTGGCCACTGGATGTCCAGGGAAGCCGTACCAAATGTTTTCAGTGGCCTGCCCAAGTTGGTTACCTGTGAAAATAAACTTTCTCTAAGTTGCGCAATCTGTTCCAAAGAGATTTATCACCATTACTGACTTGGAGTCATGCAGATAACAGGAAATTAGAAGCCACTAAAAGACAGTGAAAACACCTTAAAGAGAAAATGTATATGAAAACTAGCACATCTGGAAGGCAACTAAATGTCAAGCTTATAAGATCAAAAATTCATAACATTAAGCTGCTGATGTTTAGAAGTCTGTCTTCATATGAAACACCCACTGTTTAGACTTAACAGATCATTTTTCTACACAACTGTAGCAAACTCCAAGTTTACGACAAACTTTTGACACTGAAAGATAAACAGATCCTGCTCCCGCAGTTTGGGAAAATCCATTTTTAAATCCAGCAATGTTTTTGAGAATTAACACACATAAAAGGAAAAACTGTTCTACATTACTTACTCTGAATTCATACTCTATGAGGTTTCCAATATTATCTTCAGATTTCATAGCACTCTCACCAACGATGTTACCTCCAAAATATACTTGAGAAGGCTTAGCCACTCTGTTCAGGTGAGGTGGAGACAAGAAACAAATCAAGTTGTAATGAAGTCTGCAGCAGAGGTGCTCTCCCCCCAGCCTGCACCCCTATTTGTTCTGCTATCAACACTTACCCAGTGAGCGACAAAAGTAATTCAAGAACCACTTTAGCACTGGCTGTAATTGTAGTTGAATTTACTTGAGTGCTTGTTCTACAATGGAAAGGAAACAATGCTGCTTATTTTACAAGTTTAAAAGTTTTTCATTTTACTGTTAAATTGCTTTTATGAATCAAACCACTAATTCAAAATGTTTACGGCCATATGTCAAAATATAATGCACACAAACACACACACAAAGAAAACTTACGTCTCCAGCTTGAGGTTAATGTCCAAGTCTGTTGTATCAACATTCACTTTAGTGGTACTTAAGATCAGATAAAAGGTTACCTAGGTGAGAAAGAACATCCAGGAAACGTGAACATTTTTAAAAAGATATTAATGGATGCAATATTATAGTAACACACCATCAAATTCTAAAGTTAAAAAGACAGATCTAGGCCAAATTTCCAGTTATGACACAGAAACTTTGAAAGACTGCAGTCGGGAATCAAATTGTCTAGCTTGAGTAAAGTAAGTGCAACTCACATTGGAATTTCTCTTGAACGGATTTCCAAGTTCACACTCTGCTTGAGAGCCATTTTGGTTAGCACCACACGTGAGCTGTTTTTCCTGAATAAATAGAACGCATTTGTAATTCAATTTATGCTAAAAACATTTTAAAATTTGAATACCCTTTCTCTTAAAAACACTTACAGGATATCCTCTCATCTCCCTGAATGCAGAATAAGTCAGACTATCTGGAAAAGTTGCAATTAGTTTAGCTTCGTATGCATCTTCTCCATCTTTCTGTGGATTTCTTGCATCAGATGGATTATTTGTCACTGTTATTTCCAGGGCAATAT
This sequence comes from Tragopan temminckii, assembly GCA_028571105.1. Taxonomy (NCBI): domain Eukaryota; kingdom Metazoa; phylum Chordata; class Aves; order Galliformes; family Phasianidae; genus Tragopan; species Tragopan temminckii. The sequence goes on from JAOWBP010069499.1 coordinate 12,681, forward strand.
CTTTCTGATCTTTTAAAACGAGTACTGGAATGCCATTTTCACTGCAGAAACAGAATATACAGAGCTGTGCATAAGGGAAACAAATGTGTTTCAAAGTTTGTTTCTTACTATGGTTTACCAAAACGTAATTCTCTCTCTTAGTGAAGAATTACTGTAAAAAACATAAACACAGGAATGGTCATAGTATTTTTGTGGCACCCTCTGCTAAAGGCTGATTGTTCACAGTAAGTAAACATACTTCCTTCTGTGTTTTCTTTTTTACATCTCCTTTCTAGTACCACTGGCCCTCCAAGGACTCTGTACCATCACTCTTCTTCTAAAGCTCAGTCCCACTCCCCCATGATTGTCACCCTGACAGATACAACTACACAGGACTCTGTTTGCCAGGCCAACACAACAAAGCTGTTCCATCTCCCAGAATAGTCTAAAAAGTTGTTTTATTTTCAGCGCTTGTCAATAATTTGAATTTTAGTAGTCACTGCTAAATCAAGTCTTACATTGGTAAATATGTAAATCTGTCTTCATTTCCTTCCCTAGAGCAAAACCGGTACTGAAGTTTCAGATTGCTGTGACATTCATTGTCTTCTCCACATCCTTCTTTCAAGAACTCCACCTAAATAAAACCAAAGCACTTTTATTGCATGCCACATGGTACTAGCTTAAAATCTGATTTCTGACGTGCAGCGCATAAAGCAGCCACAGGGAGCTCAATAACTTTCCCAGATATGTCACTGATGCAGAGCTCTAATGCTGTTACAGCATCCTATACATGAAGGAATTAGGCTGCATGGGTTTTTTTTTGTTGTTATGTGGATAAGTCTGCACTGCAGAAGATGAAAGATTCCCATTCTTATTTAAAAGCATAGTTCCTCCTAAACATGCTGGGAAGGAGAGAGAAATAGAAAAAGCCTAACAGCCATATGATTTTCTCTTATGTTACAAAAGAAATGCAGGACTAAATTCAGAACATTTTGTAATACATTCATAACAAAGCACAAAACATAAGCCAATCCAGAGCCAGACCACTTATTTCCTTTGGTCACAATTTAGTTTTCTACAGTCTTTAGCGTTTGGTGACTTTCATGGTACAGACTTCTAGGAAAATATGATATTAAAGGCTTACTTTTGTGATCTTTGTTTCAGATTCATTTGAATTTAGTATTGGTATAAGGTCCGGAAGCGCTCCCTCTTTTCTGGTGGATGATGAGCCAGACTCCAGGCCAGCAATATTAACACTGACTGCTATAGGAATTGGGCGCAGCTTATCTTTAATTTTTTCCTGATAAAAATTTCAAATGGCATAGTTAGCATACAGTGTAGAGAAGAAAAACAACCTCAAGACTACCTTTTGACACACATTTTAGAACAAGTAGTAAAGCAACGTCTCCTTTGCTACATTCTGCAGTATTACAACTATTCACTATTTAGAAACACGTAATTTTCTAAAAATATGCATGAACACAACAAATCCCAGCCTTACTGTATCTTTTTTTCTGGCTTCCTGATCTGATTATTTCTCTTAGAGTTAGGAATTACTAGGAATAACAAATGGTAACTCAGGCAAATGAAACACGCTATAACAATAAAATAACACACTAGAACAGTGCTGCCTTTAGGGGCCAGCATAGCAGCGAAGTGAGAAGAGAGTGCAGACCAGGTTTTCCTGTTGTGCCCATTCAAGTCATCTAAAACCCATGGCTTGAAATCCTTTTCCTAGTCAGTCATACTGTTGAATTCTACCACTAATTCTGTGTCTTCCAATAGCTCTCAATTTTTGGCATTTGTTGACCCTCTGTTGTTCTAAATTGGTTCGGCTCTCATGACCTCCACAGCACACTGCACTGGCTGCAACTTTTATTCACTCTTTGAAAGAAAGGCAGCGGGAGGAAGCACCATGTGTGCAGAGAACAGTAAAGTACTACTGTTTTTCTCATTTCTAAGCCTTACATTGCACGTGATTTTTAAGTTGCATACAAAGATACCACAAGGCTGAAAGAGCATGTTTTGTTATAAATGAAATAAAAATTAAATACTCTGCCTTACCTGCAGAACAAGCTTGGCTGTCACGCACTGTTTGGAGTTCTGCCCCATTAGGGTGGTACTTGCAGTGAACTGATCAGATAGATAGTCCTTAAACCGTACCCTAGATGGCAGGCCTAATTGTCTCCTCTCATTTTCTGCTTCAAATGTATAGTTGATCTCTATATGAAGAAATAAAGTAGTTTGCTATAAGGAAGAAACCTTGCCATGGTTACAAAGAAAAACAATTCAAGTATGATATTACAGCAACATTCTAGAATAGTTTCACCCAGTGCTAAGTTTCACAAATTCTCAGTTATTTACAACACCTTCTCCATCTGTTTTACCCCTCTCTAGCTGAAGGGACATGTATCTTCCAAACAAAATCCTCCTTTTGGTCAGTAAATTCCTGTTACTCTACTAGTATTTAGAGCTGGCTGGAGCAGTTGTAATTGATGCTGTAGAGCCAGCAGAGGGCTGAGATAAGAAGCCATAAATGCTCTGACATGATTCCTTGCTTTCTGTCTTATCCCAGGTAGCACCTAAGCTAAGGAGTCAGCAGGATTTTGAGGTCAAGGTACATTGTTCATTTGAATATTGAAAGCGGTATTCTCAAGCTTTCTAGCTATGTCTGTTGAGGCGGGGAATACCATGGTTTGACAGATGTGAATTCTGTCCATCTTTTAACCATCTCTGTGCTCACTAAGCTAATTTGCCAGTCCTTAGGAGCATGCATGTGAGTGGCCTCCGAATGCTGGAAGCACTTGGGCTGCTGAAGGGACCAACACTATTCAAGTACCTCTACGGATTTTACATGTAACTCAAAAACCCAAACACCACAAAAGGAAGAGGAAGTTAGGGCTTAAAATCCTTCTTATTTCCTCTCAAAATCCTACAGAGTTTTCAGAAGTGTAATAACAGCAGCACTGTAACAACTTAAGAGGAAAAAAAACCCAGAATATATAAGAAACCGATGCTTCACATTTTTAACTACATTTATGATACAGACCCCCAGCCTCCTATTAGTACGGAGACTTATTACTTCAGTTGCTGATTTCCACAAAGCTATACACACAAATACAGGACACTTTTTGTAGGGTAAGTGTCCAGTGAGAAGCAATGCTTATTAACCATATAATAAAATGGGCTTTAAAACTACTTTCTAAAGCAAAAACTGGAGAGGCAAACTGGCTGTTGTCTGGATGGCAGCCATTTGCTCACTGGCAGTCACATCACCTATAAAGTTTCAGTTGAGTCTTTTAGCAACAGAACTTCCTAACACCAGACACTGTGTGATGGTCCAAATACAAATACTGCATAGCTGACTGTCCCTAGTACTAAGTCACATTTTAAACTTGTCATAGTTTGAGATGAGTCATTATGTTTTAAGTACTATTCTTCCATGATACCATCTTAAGTTTTATATATACATATATATACACACATGCACACACACGCACACACACACACAACAAAGATTAAAATAATTTCTCTTTACAACTTACTTATTCTTGGATTTAAATTACGAGGGTTTGCAGTATACTGAAAACATGCTTTCACATCCATCCTGTGAAAAGTGCAGAGAAATTAAAATTAATAAGACATGGCCCAATGGACTGGAAAGTTTTAATAGTCCACTGAATTATGTTATGAGTCTTATGACTCAGCTTTTCATGCTAGAACAATCATTTGCTGCTTACTAAACTGAATTAACAAAGCAAGTAAAAAATGTTTAGTGAGCAATTAGAAAAAAATTTTCTGGAATTTGCTTTTACATCTCTATTCATGAGAAAGCTGTTCAAGTTAAGATGCCTTAATGTTAATATACCTAAATGTTAACAGTCCTAAGTGGCAATGCGACCTTGATTGGCCACCATATCCCCCCCACTCTAACAGTAACTGACTGAACGAATCTAACAAATGTCAATACACCACAACTTCTGACAGAACAACTCAAACATTACCATATTTCACTGGGGTCTTCAGAGTTCTTTTTCTTTAGGTCGAGTTTGTCAGGCTGTACTGTAATGCTTTTTGTAATGCTTATGACAGGTCGAGATCTTTATTTGGGGGGAAAAAAAAAACAAACAAGGAATGAAAAGAAAGGGTAAAATAAGGAAGAGTTTTAGTTAAAATTAATGCAACAGTTCGTATGAATCCAGATGTCTCTATGCCTGCACTTATTTACAGCAAAGACACCCCAAGAAACACGGGGTTTGGCTTTCATTATAGTAAGAAACAAAACAATTTAAAGCTAAGCTAAGCAAGTCAAAATAAGTGACTACGACAGTGAGTAGGAAATGCCTAATGAGGGAGCAGGGTACATTAATGCAATGTTACGGTGGTTATTTTATACACACACAGGAAATTCAAAGCGATGGTTCCCATACCAGTGGTAATTCAGCCCTTGTGAGCAACTGTAGGTACTGAAGTTCATTCAGATTAATGTCCAAAACAGCTTTAATGTGGAGCCTGGATGGCTACGGGAAACAATGCTTTTACATCCTGACTCCTCTGCATGCAGACTGCAATCATGATTTAGCCTTGCAACTTTTCCTTTCTTTCCCTTTTTGGATGGGGATAAGAAAAGGCAGCTGTTTAAACTAAAGTCCAAACAAGCCACCTCACCCTTTTCATCAGATTTAATTTTGCTGTTCATAAGCATAAAAGTTCAGTTCTCACTTCTACAAGTTTTTTTTTGTAATGCCCTTATAATTAAAGTTTCTTTTGACTAAGTAGAGCATTTAATAATCTACTGAGCGTCCATTCCATCTAGTTTATTCCCTTCCACAAGCAATATGTGCTGCTTTTGTTATACACTGTTTCAGTGTATTTAAAGGCATTCCAATTACACACTCAGATTCCATACACCTTAGAGACAGGATCATCAAAAGATTGTAGGAAAGGCAATTCTCCCTGAAGGGCAGACTTCTTTTCACCACCAAAATTAGGATAACCAGTTTGGCAGTTCCACCCCTCCCTTTTTGAGACCTAATAATCACCACCAAAGCCTCAAATTTCATACAGGATTCACTGCTCTGAGGAAGAGAGAGTCCTCTTCCTGCTCATTACTAGTGAATTCAGCTTAACAGTAACATTAAAAGAAAAACTGGTCTGTAAAAGACCATAAGGTCATCCTGGTACATCCTTAATTAAGGCCTGCGCTAGAGAAATCAAACAGGATCCTGGCTGCAGTGCTTCTTCAGTGCTGTTTCATAGATCCCATCACAGCCTCAGCACTTTTAAGTCTCAGCTATGGAAGTCAGGTTTTCCTTTATTTTGCTCTATCTTAAATAAAGCAGGATTACTGTTATGTAACAGCAGCAATGCACATCAGCATCCCACAGCAACTGCACTCATTCACCCTCTTAGCCTGCACTAATCAGAAGGTAGCTTCTCAATAAGGAACAGGGAATAAAGTAACAAATCAATTCATGGATATTTTTTCTCAGAATTTCCAACTTTTAACAGGAAAAATACACTCCAGGCCAAACATCTATTTTGTTATTTCTAAGCAGTTTGTTTTTAGAAAACTGAAAATCTTGGTATAATTACAGTCCTGTAACGTAATACCTGAATACAGATACAGAATCTGAAAGGGAACCAACAGCAATGTCAGGGTAGGAATTTTTGTCCAGGTCCATGTTTCCAGCAATAGAGTAACCAAAGAAATTGGTGCCTGTTTTTTCACCATCAAGAATCTAAAGAGCAAACAGATTGAGGGAATTCAGACACTGAAAAGCTATAAAAGTGAAATACTTTTTCCTTGTGGAACAAAAAAGAAAACCTCTATCTTCAGATAAACAACACCGAAGTCATAAGATGATCTCCTTTGTATAGAAATTTTGCCCATCCGTTCTTTACTTGTAATATTTAGGCAGTTTAGGCACTTGAAACTTAAAAACATACTCTAGAAAATATTCTAACAGTATTCTAGAAAGTGTAATTAAGTTCCCTTCTCACCTTGCTAACTGAATAATAGTGGTCCTAAAGAAAAAAGAAAAAAAAAAAGGCATAAACAATTGATATGAGAAAAGGAAAGGAGGAAGTCATGGAAGATAAAAATGAAGAAAACATTATCTCCAGAAGAAGAGAAAAAAAAAAAAATATATATATATATATATATATATGTATAGTTATTTCCAAAGCGAAAACCCTTCATTAATGTGAGCATTTTCTCTGAACCAAGGGCAAGGAACCATTTCAGAAATCCCAGAATTTCTCAAAAAGAAAAAGGAAAAGAAAAACTTATGCATCTACAAATTCTTTTACTTCTCTTTGTATTATTGGTACCAATGGACTGTCCCAGGGAGAAAAATGCACATTAAAAAATAAAGAACACCTAATTCCTTTGGTCAGCATTGCAATCTTTGAAGGTTCCTGTAAATCACTGTGCGTATCCAGTACCCAATTACAGTAATAGAAAGGCAAAAGATAGAGAGCCCATCATTTCCTTAATTCTGTGCAAGAGTAATTATATACAGTAGAAGTTATCATTACCTGTGCTGGTTTTGTATTTATTCCATTCTTGGATCCATGATAAATATATACTTTGCCGAAACCATCATATGGAGCCCCTACTGCAATATCTGTTGAAAATAAGTTGCAATACATAAATATTTCTTATTCTTTCTGCAGCTTTCAGTTGTGATAAAGACAACTGTTCCAAGTGTGGCATTAGCACAAAAATCACGTACGTTCTCCTGTTAGTCATTTTTCACTCACCTGGATAGCCATCCTGATTAACGTCCCCAACATTTTCAACTGCAAGACCAAACATCGAGTCAGTGGTCCCATTTAAGCGAACAGGTTTTATTCCTTCCCATTTGCCTTGCTGGTTAATGTAGATGTACACAGCACCACCAATGTCTCCACTTCTATCAAAGTATTGCGGGGCACCAACAACAATGTCTTGCCATCTTAAAGAACGGGAAAAAAACCAGTGCTTGTACTGAAGAACTCTGAAAAGTAACTCATAGAGACTACAGTCTCAAGGTCATCAGTCAATCCGCTGCTGAACAGAGGTGATTAAAAAGTACTTTCAACTAGTCATGCAAGAACAGCTGGCAGGGATCCACTAAGACTGCAAGCCAATTACATTCCCTGCATCACATACAAGAAACTTCTTGGGTCTTCCTTTGGTATTATATCTTCTTTGTCTACACTCATGAATATAAGTACAACTCATTTCTGTAATTAAAAACATAGACTGTGTTCTGCGTAACTTTCTGACACGCTCACCATTTCCTCCAGCAAAACACGTAAGATTGTTCTTTACACTTCAAATGTAAAAAAACCAAAGCAGAAATGAGTCAGTCTGCTATCCTATATAGGCAGCATGAGTTAACCAAGGCCATACCCGTCACTGTTGAGATCCACAACAGCCACATCATAACCAAAAGAAGAGGCCAGCCCTTCTCCTTCAAACATGTGCTCCAGTGTAAGCGCTCTCTGATTTTTCTCTTTTTTCAGTAAAACAACTGCTCCACTATGGTTGGCTCTTGGTGCACCAGATACAAAAGTCATCTCATCTTGGGAGACGATTCCTTTACCAGAATCCAGAGAGAAACCTTTAACAGAGAAAAAAACAAACAACTTAGTGCTCATATTGTTAACAGGAAAAATAAATAACCCTACTATATTAAAGTGGCATATTGAATAGAAGTTTTCTAAAACAGAGTATGATATACTGGCAATTCTGTGTTTCTCTTTGAACTGGTGAATGCATGTTTATAAGTTTACACTCTTTCAATATATTCAGTTTAAGTTATCTCCCCCACAAAATGTACTATTTCATTGCTCACTCAGGTCTCCATTTTGCAGACAGAAAATACAAGATAATTTTTTTTAAACATACTGGCTTAGAAAGGACTAAACATTACCACTTGAATATAGCTTGAGTACTTCACCTTCAACAAAATCATTATAAAACTTCTACGTACAAGTCAATAAACTCTGTTACAAACATGCAAGATGTACTGTCCATGCTTAACATTGTACATTAAATGATGCAATACAGTATTTGAGAATCACTTTATCCAGTAGTGGCGAAATCGGCAATTTTAATTTAATGCAGCTCTAAGGACACGTCTGAATGAATTTAGTCTCAAGTATCTTTATAAAAGTTAATAGATTTAAAAGTACATTAAAAATGGAACAAAAACAATATAATGCATATACCGACATAGCCAATAAAGCTCAAAGTAAGATGATGCACACTGCAAGGAAGAAAATAGCAGCCAGCAGATAGCAATCTCCCTTTTCAAACACTTCACCACTACTATTGAAATTCTCAATTACAGCAATTCACAATGAGACAGTTTCAAAAAAATCAGGAAGAGGAGTCCACTTTGTGGGAGAGATGAGAGGGCTTGGAGAAATGCATCACAAATCACTGCTTCTCTGAAGCCAGCTTATTTTACAAGTTACTCTTCATCTGAATCCCTGCTGTCACATGCTTTTACTTGCAATGTATTTGTAATGAGAATGAAAAGGAGAGTATCATGTTAAAGGTCTGAAGATTATGTGACCAGATGCTGCCACCTCAGGTGGTCACAAACCTAAGTAGCTATTCATCATTACATCCACTGATTTGTCCACCTGTATGCTGGGAGGCAACGTTTTGTACACAAACTGATCTGGATGAGTATCAGATACTGCTGTCAAAAATAGAAGACCTGTAAACATATGAGTGAAAGATTGAAAAGACAAAATAGTTAAGCACAGCAGCTATAACCACATATATTTACTGTCTAAATATAGGGAACAGCTATGCTAGGGAATGCCAGCCTTGTCTTCAAGTAGTTTTGATTATGATAAATCAAAGGCAGCATTTATAGTTCGATAAATGCAACACTGCATTTATTATGAAATTGCAGAAGTTCAGTTTAGTAAGACACACACACAGTAAACTGTTTACAGCAAAAGACACCACTACAGTTCTACTCTTCCACATGAAAAGGCTATCAGCTTGCCTTTCTGAAATAAGCTCTCAGAATTTTTTACACCAGTAACCACTACTCACATTTAGATCAAGATTATTTCTTCTAATAGACATGCAGTCTAAGCTGGCTCTTTACTCAGCTTACTTTCATATTAACATCTTTCCTATTTGTTCAACTTCTCATTATTAACACAGAAATTCCAGCTATGAAGTTACCAAAATTGTATCTGCTGTCAAAGCCAAAAGCACCAGATTAATATAGCACAAAAACCTGTACTAAAGCAGAAATGTTCTTCACACACTGCACTAGAGGCATTCTAAAAAATGGAGAGTAACCTACTCTCTTTATCAATTTTTATCACAAGTGTACAGGAGTATTCATTACCCTAAGGACATATTTTTGCTTTTGTGTTTGCATAAAGCTCAAGACTCTCCTCTGCAATGCATGCACACACACACACGCACACTTAAAACATAAACATTGCTCATGTTACAGTATTTTTAAAAGCCTGAAAAAGGCCACCCTGGTTTTAAAGTCTTCAATATATTTTTTTTTAAAAAAAAAAAAAAAGCACTCAGGCCAGAAAATTACATTCAGGAACTCAAATGTTAGTGAACTTTTTGATGCCACATAGCAGTGACCTTGTGACTAAGGATTACAGATCTAAACACAGTACTTACCATTAGACAGTGATTATAATCACTCCCTGAGAATGTGTAGGTCTTCATTATCACTCTTAAATATCTTATTCCTTTAGCAGCACTTCCAGGTACCTCAGCAGAGTACCATCTTACACGTAAAAGTGGATGAAGATGTGCATTATCCCAAACAATTCACATTTCACAGGGTCCTCACATGAACAGCTTTCTCCTCCCATTCCACATTATTGCATCAGACCAGATCACAAATGTTTAAGAAGCCTGAAGAGATTTACCATATGTACTTTGTCCTACCTAAATAACTGTTAGCTGGAACAGGAACTAGATTCTTATCTTGGCGGCTCTCATCACCAACTTCGTAAGGCCCATCATCAAAGATACCCAGATCATAAAATGTCTGATTCTTTTGCTCTGCACGAACCACCCCTGAAGAAGTGAAATGATAAAATAAAAGCAAATGAATGATAAGGGAGAAAAATAATAGATAAATGGTTCCCAGCTAGTACTAATTACCATGAATGAGACAGTGACTGCTGTTTAAATGGGACAAACACAGATTAGCACACCGGCCTTTCAGCAGGCCATGAATTTCTAAGCTCAACCTGTGTGACAGAGCTTCCTGTTATTCCATGGAGATGTCATGCAGTGATCTGGAAAACATGAGATACTAAGAGAATTCTCAACAAAAATATGAGACTGACTTGGTCATGGACCATCCTCATCCCACTGTGCTTAATTTGATTAAGTCTCCCTTAAAAGGTAGGTAAGTACACATGAACACAACAAAATAAAACAAGAAGTACTGTTCAACTGTGGCAAACATTGGGAATAGATTTAGAAAATATGTATTTATTGCTTATACTGATAATATTTATTGTTCAATAAAATATGTGCTTCCCTTCTATTGGCAAGAATATTTACCATTTTGCCAAGTACATACATGTTTTTCCATGGCATAAAAGAGCACTTATGGTTGGTAGTGAAGAGCACTTCTCTGCAATTAAGGTAAAGCTCTAAACTGAGTAGTTGGTCAGACTGTGTTGTCAGGAACAGATATGTGGAAGATTAAGCCTTCACACAAGTACTCCTTGTGCCAGAGCTTAACTCAAAGACTTGGCATGGTTCATGTAGCAGGCACAGGTGTACAAGGGGAGAAATTTTAATGATTTAAGGATCAGTGTTCTAAAGGAGGGAAGCACTTACAGATGTTGGTGTAACTAAGTGCAAGGGGAAAAAAGACTAAGAAAAAAGACAGGGCTAGTTCTTAGATGCTTCTCAGTATAAATGTATGAAGAAAAATCTTAAGTTTTCCCCCCCAAGTTTTGGAACATTTCCTATACATGACATAGAGTCCCTGTCGCTTAGTCAAACTATTCGTGAAATTTTACTTAAGTAAAATCTATGGATTTAGATATGAATATAGGTAGCTTTGCTCTGTTCAGTTAGCTTCCTGCAATCCTCCAGTACAGAACTGGGGAAGAACTCCCTTCTACAGAATTCACAAAGAATAAAGAGAATACTGAAGAATATAAAAAAATACCTCAGAGCAGCTATCCAACATGCTCAAACTCAGAGGAGAAGATTGGGCAAATAAATTCTAGTTAATTTAGTAACTTGTTACAGTGCAAAATGTCAAAGCAAGAACTCAGTCCTACCATAAGACTAATAAGGGAAAATGTTGCTGTGCATACATGAGAAGTTCCATTATCCATTCCTAAGTGATCCTTTACAAATATTTAAACCACCTTCAGTGAATATTTCTTATAGAAGAGTGAAAACCAAGTAAAATCATAAGAACCCTGTAAGGTTTATTGCTCCTTCCCACCCATCAAAAAGGCAAGTAAGAACCTTGGAATGCAACATTTGCAAAAAATCTAAGAGGAAGTGGGAAGGGGGTCGGTCTAAATTTAGCAGGAAGGAAGCTAGGTCATACCTTTCCAATTGTAAGTGCCTGGGGCACCAAACACAATGTAATGATAGTCTCTAGTAAAAGTAGCAGCAACACCTTGCTGACAGGAACCAAACTTCTCATGACCTCTTAAGCGACCATCACAAAAACTCCATACTCCATTATCCATGTCATCCTTAATAGTGAGATCCTGGCTCAGCACGTAGCACCTTCCAATGATATCCCGGGTTTCCTGCACTGTGTTTACATACTGCCTTTTCTCATAGCGATGTGCACATGTCTGCAAGATAGAAGACAGTAAGTAATTCTTTTTGTATGTAAGTTATCAAAGAAGGCTGGTCTCAATAAGCCGTACTTCATGCTAGCAATGCTCTCCTTGTGGACACATTTGGGCTCTCTCTGCATTGCAGCATAGAGTTTCCTATAAGCATCTACAGACCCAAGTCAGAGCAATCACCTTCCTGATCAGGGAAGGCAGCATAGTTAAATCCCTCTTCACTTTGGGACTCAGGGGCTTTAGCCCTAAGGCTTTTACTGATACCTAACCCTCTCTTTCAAGAACAGAGTAGACAACAACCCTATCTCTTGTAAAAAAAACAAAAAAAAAAAAAAAAACACAAACAAACAAACAAAAAGAACACAACTACCTGTGTTTCCCCCCAGCTGTAACAGTTAAATAATCAACACGCTTGTATAAGACACAAGGAGCTGGTTCAACTACCATCCACCTTTTCCAAAGTCACCTCTTTCAGAAAAGTGCCACAGGCAGGAGGCTGAAAGCTTTTCCAGTGAGAGCAAGAGAAGAAAGAGTTGTTGTTCCTACTTCTTATGGTGGGTGTTTCATTTATGGGATAACCATCACTGGGACGGAGAAAAGCAGCAGTACTAAGTATAAGCTGTTCTTTAACCTAGCTGTTAGACTTTTCACCTAGGAAGAGAATTCCAATCAAATACAAACGATGATGAGCCACCAGGATAAGGAGTAACCACCAAACCACTGTAAAAAGAGGTGGACCAATCAATCCCCTTTGGCAGCAGTGTTTTTTGCAGATTCAGAGGGAGGAAGCGCAAGACAAGCACAAGCAAGACAAGTTTCTCATCTGACAGAAAAATTCCCTCTCTGTGGCTCCTACTAAGGCTGAAACATTAAGCAGATACATAGCCAATACTCATTTAGGGCACTGCCGTACTCCGAGCCATGCTAAGAAGTACTATGCGCTGCTCAACTGCACTGTGATCTTCAGGCTGCCTTCGGCCCATCTAAGAAGCACATAAACTGCGTCACATGCGAGATGGCAATAGCTGGTGAGGAACTAACTCTACAGGACCAGTTCCGTCTACTTTTCCTCCCTTGGGTTCCAAGTCAGACTGGAGCAGCTAGTACTGTCCCTATAGCCATAAATAACCCAGAGTTGTACCCTGAAGTTGCTTTAGTCTTGTCTTTGAAGAAGTGAAGTTAAGCTGCAAGAATATAATTAGAGGGAGGAGCTTCACTGCACCCGCATTTTATCATATAGCTGGTATCCTGCAGCACCATGAGAGGTGAATTTGAGAAAGAGCTATGAAGCTACAAAAATAACGTTATCTGCTAAATCTCAAAAGCTTTTTCTCTCAGTAGTGTATGAAAGAATAGCTTGCATCATCTTTATTAGAACAAGCTCTCACTGCAGCACGCTCTCTCTCCTAAGTCACAGTTGCAACATCCAGAGCTACATGAATACATAGGAGCAATTCAGCTGATGGCCCTCAGTAAAGTTAAGGTAAGGCTGATCATCCTAGGCAACAGGCTGATGAAAGACGGCTCCTTTTTTAAACTTTACCAAACTTTGTTTCTGTAGTACGAGGTTTTTTAAAGAAACAATGCATCACAAAAGGAGTGGACAACCTGAAAATAATTTGTCTGTTCCACATCCAATCCATCCTGTTGCCAAGATTACAAATAAGAGCTAACTCAGAGTTAGAAAAATAAAATCAAATGTCTACAATCTCAAGAACTTTATTTTGCTAAGCAGACATTTAAGTCCTTAATTCTAAGAAATTACAATAATACAGCAATGGAAATTACCTTTCAGGAAGCTGCATGGAAACACAGATCATTCAGAACATTTACAAAGATGTTTTGGGTCTACAGCAAGCTAGACCTGTAGACTTACCACCACATTTCCTCCTGGCCCCTGACTTTGGACAGTTACACCCATCCATTGGTCTTCTTTGCTCTCCATCTTTGGGTCAGCTGTAAAGCATCACAATGGAGATTCAAATAAAGCAGTTAACTTTTTTTTGTCTCTGTAAGAAGTTTACAGTACATGAGATAGTCTACAGATGGCAGTGTCCGCACATTCTATCACATTCCAATGCAAGTAAGTTATGTACAAACCTAGAGAAGCAACCGTGTGATACAGTCAATGCATCAGATCAGAAAAATCAGACAACTGCATCATCTTAAACAAAAGCACTGAGGAACTTACTGTCTTCATCAAACACAACACGTGTGCAGCGCGTGTCTGAAGATGTGATGTCACAGCTGTACAGCCCTCCTGTTCTGTTGGCTTGTTGGGATGGAAAGGCCTTTTCCCGAGGAGCTCCAACCAGCAACCTATAGGGAAACAGATATAACTTCAAGGGATCTGCAGAGGCAGTATTAGAAAAGACGAAGGCAGCAGAGTTAGGAAATGCTTTCACCATGTTGTTAGAGGTAACATTTAAAGGGGATTTTCATCAGTCAATACAACTGCTTTCAGACTCCCTCTGCATTTGCACCACTCCTGTGCCACCACCCCCCACGAGTATTATCACAAAATAACCACAGGCATATTTATTTGCTAAATGAGAGTTCTCAGTCAAAACAGTTTTTTTCTTCAGATATTTTTGAGCCACACATATGCAAAGCACAGCCACCTCAACTTCCTAACTGAAACCAGCATACAGTAACAGCACCGCGGTTTGCAGAAGAAATAAGAAACAACAAATTCTGCTGAAGAAAACCAAGATTGAGAAAACTGTGTGTAGATGGGTACAATACAGTGGGTGCAACCTTCCTGTCCTTCCAGACACCAATCAGTATACATAAATACATAAATCTGAAAAGAAGAGATCTTACATTATCAAAGAGAGGAGAATTTAAGGCTTCAGTTATAGAGTTTTTCTGTTGAGACAAATTTTTCCACATGCTTTATAACGGCTGTGGAGCAAAGGAAAACTCTGTACCTCAAAATGGGTTTTTTTCAGTGGATTTTTTGTTTATTTTCATTAAAAACATGACTCACTTTTATTTCTATCTAACATACACCAGTCTGATCATTTAAAATCATACACATTTTTGTTATTAAGGAAACATTCACTCAATGTCACTAAAGTAATGAGACAAAATTGACGTCTCATAAGAAAACATATATTCAGAACAGAAAGTTACACGTGTATTGTGAAACAGTCATCTCTTCACCACTTCTATGTACAAGAATTTTCCATAATCTGTTCTCACAAAGGTAAGCCCCTGAACAGTCAAACTTCAGGTAAAATATTTGCTTTTGACTGATACACACATAAAACCAGGACAGGCAGCTTGGGTGGGTTTTAGTTTACAGAACTTTTCATTTCCCCCTACATACGTCTGGCATCTTTTTCAAAGATTTTTTTTCCAGAAACACAGCTGTTATCACAAGAGTCTTTAATCCAAACAACCATGCTTTTAGAAAGGCCACTAACAGCTTCATTCTCTAATGGTGGCAGTAGTACTTAGCTCTCATCTCTAAACTCTTTTGCAAAGCAGTGGCTTCTGAGCTGCTCCAAACGTAGGACTGGCTGCATTTTCCCCTCCGTTCTGTTATCCCCCTCGGAAAGAGACAACATAAGGCTTGTTGTTGTTGTTAACACTGGCAACCAGAAATTATAGAAAGCGGAGGCTCCGATTTCCTAACTCTCAGAAATTTTTGTTTCTACTTCTTCAAAACTTGGTCCAATTATACCCCATTATTAAAACTCACACTTACCAATTTTAAGCTAAAATTCTAGTCTCAGAGCAAATACATCAGTCCTGATGCCCTATTGGTTAGAATTAGATTAATTATTGCTTTATCTTAATTACCTCTTGGAGAGGGTCCCAGCAGCCACTGCACCTCGCTGCCACGCTCCTGGTAGAACAGCCGAGCCAACAAAAACTTCATCTCTTCAGTTGTGCTGAGCGCCACTTCAGCCTCAGAAAAGGCATCAAAGCATCTTACTGACTTCCCCAGTGGCAGATCAGACCTTCGGGTAACCATATGTGCAAAGCGTGCTTCATACAGCCATAGAACTCCAAGCAGGGAGAAGGCAGTGGCAACTCTCTCCCTGGGGCCTCAGTGCTCAGCAAGCATTCCACAAGTCAGATAACAGCAAGAAGGACTGTCTCCTAACTCAAATTAGTCCAACAGACTTGTTGAATCTAAAGCAAAACACACCAGAAATAACTTTTCATTTCAGCAAGCACCAGAGAGTATTAAACAGAGAATATTAAGTACAGCTCTGAGGTCCTCTCTGCTCTCATCGGTGACTTGTGAGAAGTGCAGCAGTGGCTGTAACATCCCTCTTGCAGAATGAAAATGACAGCAGGAACTAGGAGAGGTTCTGCTCACAGCCACCTGAACCCCCTTCAGTACTGTCCACAGAACTCCCTGGCTGCTTCCAGCAGGACAGCTGCAGTTCAGATGAGACAAGTGCATCAGAAACAGAAAATCTCCAAGCTCCTGCAAGTATTCCTCTCACTCTGCGGTGAATTTCTTTCCTCACTCACAGCCTGAAACTTTCTGAGGACAACATACAGTTTTCACAACGTACTTCAAAGAAGAACAGTTGTCAGCAGTTCATTGCAGTATCTCAGGAACAGACACTAACTTGAAAGACAAGTCTAAAGGAGGGAGAACACCTTTAACATTTTTGGCAGGAAGCTCTTGTTCATCATAGGAAGAGGCTTCCATTGAGTAAGCTACATTCTGATTTAAACAAGTACAAAAACACTGTGGTCCGCACTGAGCTCAGACACTACATCTTCATTCCTCGAATTCCTGTCTTTCCCACAGTATCTCCTATCCCAAACAAGGCACCAGCCTTTGCCATCTTTTCCTTAAAAGTAACAGCGACACATTACTAGTGCCAGCTCTGTGCTTTAACAGACTTGAGTAGAAATCACTGGAAGCGTTTCCTGGGTAACCAATCATTAGCCATTTCCACAAATAGGCAGAATAAAATAGTCAGTGGTGTACGTAATTTCCAATTTTGCAACCTTCATTGAGCACAAACGTCCAATTTAATGTTGCCTTTCTCAGTAACAGTGGCGCCACTGCACACCTTGCACTTCACTGTGTTTTCAGAAGGACTCCATCAGCACGAGGGGGGCAAAGCTGAGAAGCGATGAAGCTAAATACTGTACAACTTCTCCCACTCCTGGCTAGACAGAGAGACTCCCCAAATCCCTTCCTCCTGCACTCTGCCTCAGAGCATTCCATTCAACTGATGAAGAAATGAAACTAACAACCACCAACTGATTAAACTTACACTACCAAGTCACCAGTCACAGTACCCAAACGCACACCATGTGTCCAGCAGCTCCCGGTAGAGACAGCTGATCTCCATGCGGACATCTGCCCAGAGCCTTCCACAAGGATGGACCCTCAGCCACTTGTGCAGCTTTGTCCACCTGCACTACCTGGTTCAGAGACCCCACACCACCTCTTCAGCTTCGCTCTACTCTCAAGGCAGAAACAGCAGGCATGCAGCCACACTAGGGGAGCAGGGAGTCCCCAGGGGCACCGCTTCCGCCCTCCCTCAACAAACTGTGGTCATGGAGAACTTCCTCATTAGGGGACAAGTGTGTCAAGTACCCAAACTTTAGGATGGGAACATCAAACCATAAGGCATCTCAACATAAGTGATGTGGGTTAATGGGATAGACTGTATTTAATCCCAAGCAGTACCACCTCTGCTGTGCAAGGATCTGGCTTCTAGCAATAGAAGCAGGGACAGGTGTGGTGGTTTCACACCAACAACCAACTGAACTGCACCAGGCCTCTCCCTCACTCCCCTTTGATGAGTATGAAAATAACGTGGGAAGAAAAAGAAATCACAAATTGAGATAATAAAAGGGAAAAGAAAGGAAAAACAAGCAAAGGTCATATGGAAGCAAAAAGAGAGAAAACAATTATTCTCTAGTTCCCATCATCAAGTGATGTTCAGCCACACCTCGGGAAGTAAAGCCTCAGTAAGCTTGGCAGTTGCTTGGGAGAATGGACGTGTTCTTAACAGGAACTTCTTCCCTTTTCCCAGCTTGTATTGCTGTGACATATAAAGTCCCTTTGGTCACCTTAGACCAGCTGCCCTGGCCATGTCCCCTCCCCTCTCCTACCCACTCCCAGCATGCTGGGTTTGGGGTTTGGAGAGTCTTCATGCTGTGCCAGCACTACTTATCCATAGACAAACACTGGGGAAGTACCAAGGCTGTTCCAGCTACAAGTGCAGAGCACAACACAGTATAGGCTGCTGTGGGTGAACTCCATCCCAGCCAGAGCCAGCACAAGGACAGGAGCACCACAGACATCATAGCACAGAGCCCTTCCTACTCAGGCAGTAATGGGAACTGGAGCTCAACCAAGGGAATGGGCTTCTGAAAAAGCACCGCTCCCAGAAAAACGCAGCCAGAAACGATGTCAGTGGGGAAATTGTTCACGGTGCTTTTTGCAGATACCCACTGTTTCCAGGCTGTTATGAACAGCTATTTTAAGTGACAGATGATTCTCCTAATCTGCTACTGCACTGCTACATTTTCCTACTACCATCGCAGAGCCATGGCCAAGTACACCATTAATCTCTGTTGCCCGGAGGCCTGGCATTTAAAGGAGTGTGATTTTCATTTTATTAGCTCAGCCTTTTTCAGGAAGCAGATTACGATAGGGGCTGGGAAAAGAAGCCAAAAGCAGCAAAAGGGCCAGAGCAAGCTACAAAGCAAAATGAACTACAAAGCTACCTGTTGTTCTGCAAAGGCCACTAATTATTGACTTTCTGAAAGTCACATGGAAAAGCAAACACTTTCCAATGCTTTCCCCTCACAGCCAAGAGCTCAGTCTGTGTGGATTTAAAACGGGTTTTACAGACCTCATTTTCACTGGCAGAAAGCATTTTTCCACAGTCCTATTTCAAAACACAGCTTTCCATTTTGTCCAGCATTCTCTTGCTGTAACTAGGAGATACACTGCTGTTGTTTTTTGTTTATTTGTTTTTTTTTTTTACAGTCAGACAGCACATGAAAACTGTGTAATTCAGTAGGTTTAATTTCTCCCTTACAAACTGTACATATCCCCCAGATTTAAATAAAGAGCACTGGCTTAGGGATAGACCTAAGCATGAAGTGATACCATAAAACATTTACTAGATTGCGTTATAATTAAATGTGATAAAATTATTAAAGACACAGCGTTAAAGGGATTTTCAATCAGATTTTCTCTCACAGTGGCAGTTT
>JAOWBP010069515.1:0-15689 GCA_028571105.1 Tragopan temminckii
GGGGGCTCCAGACCTGGACACAGTACTCCAGACGGGGCCTCACAAGAGCAGAGTAGAGGGGGACAATCACCTCCCCGTCCCTGCTGGCCACCCCTCTTCTGATGGCAGATACACTCTTTCACTTGGTATGTTTTTGGTGAATTTATATCTTTAATGGGTATGGTTTAAGCACTTTGAGAGAAAGTGTGTATTATATGCATAGGAGAATTGCCTAGATGACAAGATTTTCCATTTAGTTCTTGAGCTGGATGGTTCTCTTTATATTACCAAATAAAATTGTCCTGTGGCCCTGATAGTGACTGACTGATATCCATGTAGCTGACCTATTTTCCTTTCCAAAACAAAATGTTGCACTGAGACAGATTAGCAGGAGCAGTCCCTGTGCCATGCAGACGTGTTCCCACTGTTCAGCAGACTTCTAGTTGATCCAGTGATAGATGATGTCATCTTGCTACATATAGAGAGGCAGTAATGGGCAGATGGCAAATTAAAAGTGAGGAGCAGCGTTGAGCAAGCCTTTATGAGCTGTCTGTTTGACAGCGGCCATGATCTCTTGAATGAACTGACTGAGAAGACATTTTCTTTCTTCTGGCTTTAGTGTGTTACAAAATCATGAATGAAGTCTCAAAAATAGGTCAATACAATTTTACCTACCTGTCAGTACCAATAGGGACTGCGATGCCAAAGTAAATAATTTTCTCTGCAGCAAGGACAGCCTTTGTCTCTTTGCCTTCTCTGTAGTTCCACCAGACTAAGTCCAGGCAAAACTAGGGAAGCCACATTAGCAAAGGTCAGCTTGGTGGGATGTGGTTTATGGTGTTCGTATGGCAGACTGGGTATACTTTCTTTCCAGGCTAGTACTTACCAAACCCTTCCCTGCTCATGCTTCTTGCTGATACCCAAAAGCTTTCTAAAGCTTTTAAAATGAACTGCAAAAAACCAGCATCTTTGTTATTTTGAATTCTCCCTCCAATCGTTGTTAGTCCCATAAATTTAATCAAAACCATTCTTGCCTGCTGTATTGTCTACTCTCCTTATAATCTCTTTGAAGAAATTCTGAACTGTACATTGTAAAATACTGAATATTTATATATATATATATACACATACACACATATACAGCACTTCTGCTACACAAAGTCAAACAAACAGCAGAATCTGGATTTCTGTTTCTCCCCAAAGAGAAACTGGTTGAAAAAGGGTATTTTTTTATAAAAGCAGCTCCTAAATTTGTCATTCACAAACCACTACCTTTAGCTTAGCATTGTTTTCATTGATATCTTACAGTACGCACAACTTTCTTGACTGATATGTGATGGCCTCATAAAGTGCCAAGACTGTCACATGTTTAGAGACAAGAAAACCCGGACAAGTAGCAGGAGTGATTGCTGTCAGTGAGAATGTTAGGATGTTTAAGGCTTAAAAGGAGAGGTTAGAGTAAAAGATAAAAGGTATCAGTAAAAGCAGAAGAAAACAAGTTTCAGGAGAAGCTAGAGTCATGCATACTTTCCTGGTGGAAAGTGTGACCGTATTGGTCCTGAAGCACTGAGAACCTTCCTGCCTGTCTCTTATTAAACGAATGTATATCTGAGGCCAAGGAAGAGAAAATAGACTTGCTTTCAGAGAATGCATGATGAAGCAAATCACAGTTCACTGTATACCCTAGCAGTGAAAGAACCCTTTGAAGAAATTAAGCTGAGGAAAAAAAAAAAGAAAGAAAAAAAACATAAAAGTGGCAATAGTAGTTGCTGTAAATAACTTCAAAGCAATTAAAATTGCAAAAGCTCAGCTAACAATAGAGAACAAACTGCTCTGCCTGATGAGGTAGATAAGTGAATAGGTTACCTGCATAGAAGATGAAAAGAGATTTTAAATCTTGAAGGTCCTGGGAAGAGAAGGTTGATTGAAGCACATGCCTGTGGAAAGATGATATGCCAGCAAACATGCAGAGAAAGCTAGATACTGAACAGGAAAAACTCTTACAGCAATGGTGATAACTGGGGGAGAGTGGCTGGGGAAGATTTCGATTTCCTTTATGTAGGGCTCTTCTTCTGTACTCAATTCTTTGATCTTTATTCTAATCATGCTATTCTAAATGCCTGTACCTCTCAAGAATAAATGGGCGATGCATTACTTTGTGGATGCCTTTTGTTGGAAACTGAGAACAAACACAGCCATGAGCTCCAGAAGGGATACACTCTGTACAGGTGCCAAGGTGACACTCACGTGCTCCCTCGAGCAGCTTGAGAGAGACAGCAGGACTCCACCACACAATATGTCTTCCAGCTGTGACAAAGACACAAACAGCTGCCTCTGCCTGTGAATTTCACAAGATGGCTTTCTTTTCCTGAAATAGATTGCTCTACAGAAAGCTGCTGGTTTAGAAAACAAACATAGAAGGCTGCTGGAATTAAGAAACTGATGCTTTTGAAATGTTGCTTTCTGCAATATTTTGTACGTGATTCTGCTATTGCTTTTTTTAATGTTGTCCAGAAAATCTTAGTTTTAGACAAATGTTTTATGTTATCACTTACTGTAATGACATGTTGTGTAACAGTTTTGTTTAACAAAATGATTAAAAGGTCATAAAAAAATCTTCCTCCAGAAAATGAAAAGATTCTTCCACATCACTGACTAATTTTGTTTATTGGAGTAAGCACTAGTTGGATTTCTGTATTTTCTTTGAGATTGCTTAAACACACAGGGCTTTCCCCCTTCCCTAGCAAGGCCAGAAAACATAGTTCTTTGATAAATGACATGGGATTTATGGATTTCAGAAGGGTTATTGCACCCTAAGCCAACTTCCAGATCCCTGGGGAAAAAAAATAATCAGTGTTGTGGAAACTTCTGGTGTTTTCTGTATTACAAAGGTACTTCTTTTCCCTCTTCTCCAAGAATAAATGCTGGTAATGAAAATAGTGCCTCTTGAGTTCAGTGATCCAGATTCATCACAGCTATATTTAGACCAACAATCAAGGAAAAGTTCTACAAGTTCGATATTCAACAGTTCCTCTTTTTCCCTGATTCCATGGAAGGAAATGGGAATTTAGCTCTGCCTGTCCTTGAACTAGATCCTTCTCCAGGAAGTACAGAGGTGCCCTGTGTTTTGCAAAGTCCATCACACAAATACAAAGAATATTAATCATTCATTAAAAGTCCAAATTATACCTATTATTATAGATTTTTGTTCATTTGTTTTGTCTTTGTAAATGGATGGCTAAATCTTATTATCACTATTTAACAGTAGAAGAAAACAAAACAAACAAAAAAACAAGGCTGCTTTTCATTAAAACTCTGAAAAACATTGTAACTTACATGGCCAGATTGATTCCCAGACTAACCCAGGGCCATCTAGGATGCTGTGGAAAATATTCTGCCCTCTTGAAAAATAAATATGATTTTTTTCCAGTCCCCTGTTATTGGCACACATCATAGTATTAGTTCTGCTCTCTGGAAAACGAAGGATTAGAAAGCTATGATTCACTTAGCCTCAGTATTTTATGTGTGCAGTGGTGTGCTACAACATTTTACAAATAGGAATTTTCACAAGGGCTGCGTCCTTTCTGCTATCTCTCCCTCAGAGATTCAAATATATATAGGCCTTGCATTAAAGGTCAGATAGATCCTACATACCTTTCTCTCTCTTATTTGAACGTAACTTCACTTGATTTATATAGTAAGCAGAGGTAGTCTATAAGAGCAAACATCTAAAACTCTCATTAATAACTCTCATTAGTTAACGAAGATGTGTAGTTTGAACGTTGCCAAAATCATTATCATTTTCTACATACACAATGTACACAAGATCACTTTTTCCAAGACATCAGAAAGAAATGAATAACATTTATTTCCGTGTTCATTTTACATTTTGTAGGGTTAGAATCAAATGAGTGGTCCCAAAAAAACTCCTCTCAGTACAGTGACAGTAAGATAAATACTGAGTATGAAGAGATAGAGAAAATATGTGCTCACTGCAAGTAACAACAGGAAGGCAGACTTGATCCTTCATAAGGTCATCATCCACTCTAAGCCAAGACAATTTTGCTTAAACCGTTAGAAGCCAAAATATTGCAGAGATGAGATTTATATTTAATAACTGAGCCTTGAGTTGTCATCTTAAAACAAATGCATCATTTTCCCCTCATCAAAGAGCAAAATCTTTTCCCAAATGTTAAAACTACAAGGGTGTGGGCAAAAGAATTGCCAAATAAAATTGGCTCCTTACCTTCTATCATTTTGTATATCAATCTGTGGCATAACTTCAAAGGCAAAATTTAAATAAATATCTATATGTTATTTTTTAAGTAAAGGGGTGGATGGAGTAAAATTCAGGAGCCAGTTATGCAACCTCTGCCTGCAGTGATCATAGTATGGGAGGTAGATGTTGAAAAAGACAGTCACTCCTAAAACATCAGACTCATCAGCTCTCTTTTGTTTACCACAAATCACAAGTTTCTGCTTGTTATTTCACTTTTAGATATCTAGAGGAAGAGATAAATTGCCTAATAGGGATTCAGATTGAAATCCTTGCCAATTTGCATTTTGTTTCTAAATCCCTCAGCCATTTTTCTTCTGTCATACTACTACTGTCTAGGGGAGCATAAAGGGTCTCAGTTTGTTGGTGCTGCTTTGCAAATGTTTCCTGAAGTTTTTTTCTAAATATTTTGTATGTGGGCTATAATGTTGAAATGATGAGGATAAATCTCCTAAGTCAAATCATTTTAATGGAACTCCATCAGTTCCAAATATTGCACTACAGTGAATGATGTCTTTTGTTTTTGCACTTGGAAAATCAAATTGCTACAGTTAAAGTGATTTTTTACAAGTCTACAAGTTATTAAAGTTCTCTTTATTTTTATTATTTTATTCTTCTTCTTTTTCAGTTTATCCTAAGAATAAATCAAGAATAAAACAAGGAAAAAAAATATATATACATCTGTGTATGTATACATTGCTTCAACAGTTCCAGTCAATTTTCTAATCAGAGATGCTAGTAATTATCTAGATTAAACTGAATGGACAAATCCAGACTTAAATATTTTTTTACACAGAATCATAAATGAATGCAATGAAACATAAACCTTGAGTTAAAGCAACACACATAGTTCTGTGGAAAATAATGGGAATACAGTGGCCTATAAAATGTGGGGGAGACTTGCTTTAGGATTTTTCTCTGAATCTTAAAGTCATGCTTTTGAAATTATATTTTTCTGTTTTTCTCCTCTGCATCCTGGACTACCAGAGATATTTAGCTTCCCACTTCCTGAGAGACTCTTCTTCATTCTCTCTCCTTCTGGTGAAAGGAGAGAGATCTTTTCTGTTAGTTCTTGTCTCAAAATAAATATGGGTTTCTGATTCAACTCAAAACAACCACACCCAGCTAGTAGCCTCATTTCTTCTCTATTTTGTCTTTTTTTCATTTTTTTTCCTATTACTAATATGACCCGACTGCTTGGATTTTCTCTCACTTTCAGTTAAAGACTGTTTCTCTTCTTCCACTTTCATCAAGAGACAAATGCGTACATCACTAACATTTCTCAACTACTGCACTTTGGTGTATTTCTAGTTAGTGCCGATTATCATGTAATTTTTCTGTCTGTGTTATTTGTTTGATGTTTATGACCAGTATCAATATTTGGAATTTCCTGCTCACATCTAGCAATGCACAGACTACTACTAAAATCTGTGTATCTAAAAATAAGCCATTCATCTAGAATCCTTCTACTCTGCATCTTCCCGTAGCCATTACATTTTACCTCTAACAAGTACGGAAGGTAGGAATCACCTTCCAAAATGTTCCTAACTTTTACATAACTCTGGAGGAAGCCTATGTTTTTTTTATGATTTCCATTAAAGTGAAGATGAGATGACCATTTCTGACTGACTTGAGCTGAGCCATATTAAATTCATGGGAACAGATGTTATGCATCCAAGGGTCCTAAAGGAGCTGGCTGATGTGGTTGCCAAGCTGCTCACCGTCATATTTGGGAAGGTGCATCGGTCAGGCGAAGTCCCCAGGGACTGGAAAAAGGGGAACATCACTCCCATTTACAAGAAAGGGAAGAAGTTCCTGGGGAACTGCAGGCCAATGAGCCTCACCTTTCTGCCTGGGAAGACTGTGTCACATGAGGGACCAGTGAGTGATCTGACACAGCCAGCATGGCTTCACCAAAGGAAGGTCATGCCTGGCCAATCTGGTGGCCTTCTACGATGGAGTGATGGCATCACTGGACAAAGGGAAGGCAACTGATGTCATCTTCGTGGACTTTGATATGATCCCCCATCACATCCTTATCTGTAAATTGGAGAGGGATGTATTTAAAGAGGGGACTATATGTCAGATAAAGAATTGGTTGGAAGGTCACAGCCAAAGGGTTGTGGTCAATGGTTCTATGTCCAGGTGGAGGCCAGTAACAAGTTGTGTTTCCTAGGGATCTGTCTTGGGACCAGTACTATTTAACTTTTTTATCAGTGATATAAATCACCTTATAGATGATTTATAGATGATAAGATTAAGTGTGCTCTTAGGAAGTTTGCTGATGACATCAAGTTGAGTAATGTGGTTGATACAATAGAAGGAAGGGATACCATTCAGAGGGACCTTAATAAACTTGAAAGGGCCCTTGTGAACCCAATGAGGTTCAACTAAGCAAAGAGCAAGGTTTTGCACTTGGGTTGAGGTAATCCCAGATATGTATATGGGCTGAGAGAAGAACTCCTTGAGAGAGCAACTCTGCTGAGAAAGACTTAGGGGTCCTGGATGATGAATAACTTAACATGAACCAGAAGTGTGTGCTTGCAGCCTAAAAAGCCATTTGTACCCTGGGTTCCATCTGAGGAGAGCTGGCCAGCATGGCAAAGGAGTTGACTGCCCCCCTCTACTATGCCTTCGTGAGGCCCCAGCTGGAGTACTGCATCCAGGTTTTGGCACCCCAACACAGGAGAGGTGTGGAGCTTTTGGAGAGGGCCCAGAGGAGGGTCGTGAAGATGATCTAAGGGCTGGAGCACCTCTCCGATGAAGACAGGGTGAAGGAGCTGTAGGAACTGTTCAGCCTGGAAAAAAAGAAGGCTGCAGGAGACTGCATTGAGGCCTTCCATTGTTTAAAGGGAGTCTATAAATTTGAGATAAATCAACTTTTTTACATGGATTGGTAGTGATAGGAAAAGGGGGAATGGTTTTAAACTAAAGGAAGGGAGATCTAAATTAGATGTCAGAGGGAAATTTTTTTTTATGAGAGTGGTAAGGTGCTGGAACAGTTACTCAGAGAGGTTGTGGATGCCCTGTTCTGCAGGTGTTTAAGGCCAGGTTGGATGGGGCCCTGGGCTGTCTGACCTAGTACTTGCAGCTGGCAATTCTGCCTGTGACAGGGAGGTTGGAACCTGATGATCCTTGAGGCGCCTTCCAACCAAAGCCATTCTATGATTCATGATCGGTGCAGAACAGACCACATGGAAGTGATTTTTATGTTAGCAGTATTAAGGAAATAGTATCTATTCCTTCACATTGCCTTATCTGTGAAAGCAGATATTAGCATCTGTAATGGCAACACTTTCAGCAACTGGCCAGGCCCAGACAGAATAGGGCTCCTTTTTCTGCTCTAAGTCTTGGTCTGTGCACATCCTACCGTGCCTGATAGTGAGAAGTTTCAGCAAAACAGTGCAGACTTCTTGCAAATCAAAAGCCTGAAGAACAAAAAAGTTGAACTGTTGCTTACATGTTTTCCAAACAGAGAATTACTATAATCAAGAAAAGGGAATGTTGCGAGGTTGCTAGGTTTTCATTAATATTCAATATTTTGTCTGATGGAAACCTATGGGGAATCTTCGTTTGATATGAACTAGCTTGGCTGTGAACATTGTAATGTGGTTTGAAATCTGGCTAAATGATTGTAAACATAGAATAATGATAAACAGTACAGTGTAACAGAGAGAGGTGTCTAATAATGATACATCTGCTCCCAGTTATCTTCTTCACTTATGATCCCCAGAAGGAAGTAAACAGCACATTATTAGAGCTTGCAGATGATAGTAATTTGCCTCAACTGGCATATGCAAAGAAACCATACAAAGGTGTATGAACAGGGAAGCAACACAGGCAATTTTGGGATGAGAAGAAGGAGTCTATAATCCTACACATATGTACATGTATCTATATATCTTCAATAGGAGGAAGAAATATAAGGAATGATAAAGCTGGGAACAATCAAAGTAACCTCCAGGATGCACTACTGAAATTCACAGCAAGTTTTTGAACTAAATGCACAAACTGATGAGTAGCCTCATCTCCAAAACAGTCCTTTCTGTCACTCTTTACTACACCTACATTTATTTTGTTGCAGTTTTGAGGAGAACAAGGATAGTAAGGATTGAAAAACAGATAAAGTTCAAGAAAAAGTGGGAAGAGCTGTTATGGCAAGAGACAGTTTTGAAAGACTGCTTCTCCTTTCCTACTTGATGGATGCTGGTAAACTGGTAAATGAAAATACTTTCCTTTTATCATTCTGAAGCATGAAAGGAATTATGTTCTTTAACAGCTTGCTCCTTAAGCATGAAAGGGAATAAAGCCATAAATCATATATTATGTTCAGGGATTTTTGAAAGGTGGAGCGTTTTAAAGCTTTGTAGATTCAGATTTTTCTTTTGGCTACTGCTCTGCGACAGTTAAAAAATCTCTACTGAAGTCCATTTTTTCCTTAGTGTTAGTTTTCTGCATTTAAAAAGAAAATAATCAACACTGTATAT
Organism: Tragopan temminckii; assembly: GCA_028571105.1. NCBI lineage: Eukaryota > Metazoa > Chordata > Aves > Galliformes > Phasianidae > Tragopan > Tragopan temminckii. The sequence continues at coordinate 8,743 of JAOWBP010069515.1, forward strand.
ACTTCGTATTTCTCAGAAAAATATTTTGTAATGCATTTTCTGATGAGCACTGAATCTTGCTGGCAATTTACCTATGTTACTGAAATATTGTTGTTTTTATTGCCTCAATATATTTTTTCATAAATAGCAACCCCAAACAGGATTTTAATACCAAGTCCAAATGACTGTTTTGCACTTATATGCTCTTTGTTACCTCTACAAATCTGTATTTTATGAATCAGTTATGTTTTCTTTCTCTATATTTTTTTTTTTTTTCAGTTTTAACTTTCTGTAATCTTTCCAGAGACTTAAGTTTCCACATGTTGCTAACCATAAAAGTAATTTTTTTTTCTAGGTCCTGTCTAAAATTTTCTTAAGATGTTAAGAAAATTAAATGTGACAAACATAAACCTTCTTAATTCAATTCCTTCTCTTTCAAAGAAAACTTCAATTTGAAACAAAATAGTATCTTTTGGGACAAATCTAGGATGTCAAAAATAGTGGCAGAAAGTACTCGTAGCAAAGGGCAGAAAATTTTGATTGAATAAGTCCATAGTGACAAGATAAATGAGTGGTAGGACTTTCTATATTGCCATTAGGAAAAAACAAAACAAAACAAACAAACAAAAAAAAACTTAAAAAGCCTAATTCTATGAATGTAGCTTAATCCCATATCACCTCTAGTTTTAGCACCTTGTTTTTCCAGGGCCATACTACCTGCTGGTATGAACAGATTTAGATACACTGAGATCTAATTTGCTGAAGCCTGACCCTACCTTTCACACTCCGCAAGAAGCAATCTCCCTTTATAAGAGCAAATGTACTCATTAGAAATATTTGTTTGCCTCAACATGTTTTTTTTTACTGTTTCTTCTGTTTAGTGCAAGCTCTCTCTTTCAAATACACACACCTAAGCCTGTGCTGCATATTTTCAATCACTCTTGGAGTCCAGGGTCTGCAGCTCGGTCTCTCTGCTGACATGACCAAAGTAAGGTGCTGTGGGAACAAGTTTTTCTTCAAAGTGTCTGGTTTTCAGCTACAATTTCTGGTGGGCTGTGTGAGACCACCTCCTTTTTTCCAGTGCCAAGAAAAATTGAATAATATCTGGGTTTGTTCAACAGCCTCACCTCTGAAACCACTGCTTGAGCTTTTCCTCCACTGCCTTTCAGGGTACCGGCAGTAGCCAGCCACCTGTGGTTTAAATTAGTTTGTTTTCTGCTGCACTGGAACAGAACAAAGAGAAGCTCACAGGGCTGGTTTAGCCAAAGGGCACTGACTAACAGCCGAACTCCAGGTGGAGGCACTGCAATTTCTTTGTACATGGAGGTGTAACCTCAAGCTCTTCATTTATTCAGGGGGAGGGAGAAGGAATATAAGAAAAAAAGACCATTTATTGGTCATCAGATAAGGGCTCACACTATGACTTAGACATAAGCATTGTTTGTATGTTTGTGTATGTGTAGTTACGGAGGCAGTAAATGAGAAATAGCCTTATATGAGAAATAAAGCAAATTTTTTCTTTGGTCTCATCATTTATTGACCAGAACATTGTAACTATACTTACATAGTAGTTAGGAATGTTTACTGACAAACTTTCAAAGCATCTTTTTCTCTTCTGTTGTTGGTTTAGATTTACTCAGACGTAAGAATTTTTAGAAAAACAGTTTCTCAGGCAGAAAGGCCTGACAACTAGCAAAAATTGCCCTGCTCTTTGTGGCATTGTTTATTTATTCATTTTCTAATCCAGAGCATGATGCTAACTAACCAGTGTGATCTTTAAATGGTGCTTCAGTACATCTTTCTCTGCTGCTACTAGCTCAGTTCAGAGCCAGGAAATGTACGCTCATTGAACTGTGGCTGGATCAAGCTCAACAGTGTTCTTATATCAACACGTGCTCAACAGCACTCCTGTGACAGTGACAACGTGTGTCCTGTTTGAGTAACATGCTCCTTCAACCGCTTTCCATATACAGTCACCTTCTCTCTACTGATAGATTCTCAGTGGCATTTGGCTACAGTATTTGGCCACCTAAAAGGTACACATTAAAGCTATTTCTATGTGAGCAACTCCTCCTAAAACCAAAATACTTAAAGCAACTTCCAGGGACACAGTCACTGTTCCAAGTACAGAAAATAGTTTCAGGTGGAAAATAAGTTTTGGATAAAAAAGCAATTTGTTTCTTTTTCCACATATTTCATGTTTTTCTTACTTCACATCACTGTTGCCATAAAGAAAAAACATCCTTAAAAGCATACGCTGCTATGTGTCATTAGGAAAACGATTTGAGTCATTTCAAAAATATGTTTCAAATGGCCAGTATTCTCCAGCCAGTAAAAGTTTTCATGTCTTGTTGCTTTGTTTTGGTTTTATTGCAACCAGCTTGCCTTCTCTGGAAACACTGGAGTGCTATACATTTCCAGATGCCTAAATTGAAACTTCTGATGACTGGTTACTACCAGTTAACTGGTAACTACTGGACTGAAATTTCAGATTTTAAAATTGTGACTCTTCTAAATGTTCTTCAGGCTATTTTTGACATGGAATGTTTAAGCAATTGCAAAGGAATCATTGGACTGTATCCTTTCACATTACTCTGATATATTGGTGTTTAGTGAAACTGAAAATGGCATGCTGAAATAAAGTTTAATAAGCGTTGTTCTGTAATTTCTCAATACGTTTTGTCAAAAAATAGCTCTTCCTAGTCAGTGGGAATTAAATCACATCCACGTAAATTTTCTGTCTATGAAATCATTTATGGAACTACTAAGTCTGAGCATGGCACTTTCTACAAAGTAGAAATGGCAACTACCCAAAAAGATCATTATTTTAAGACAAATTCGGATGACAGAGAATCTTGGAAACAAAATTTCAGCTCAGTATATGAAAACTAGGTTTATTGTAGTAAATCAAAATTAGTAACAGAGAAACATCATAAAGTGGGCTGACAAAAGTCAGAGGAATTAGGATACCAGATTATCCTGCTTTTGTTGTCCTTATAACCCTACAGCAGAACTGTATATGAGTAAATAATTTTCAATGATATGTTCTGATTTTTTTTTCATGAAGAACCAACAAATGATGAGAATCTGTAGTAGCAATGTCTCATCAGACCAGCTTCTGTAAGCGTGATAGCTTGTGACAGTAAGCCTCAGCAAATTCCCTAAGACAGTGTAATGGAGAAATGGAGACACAGAGAAGAATTTTGTTTCACTGCAGTAAGTTCTACGTATGGAAAACAAAATAACGTTCCTCACAAATAATTATTATAATTTCACAGAATAATCCTAGAAATATATTTAACAAAATTCCTTCCTCTGCTTGTCAACTACACAATTTGCTTATGAAGTACTCTGCCACCTATCTGGATGAATGGCAGGATATAATGAATATTATTGTTCCTCCAAGAAATGTCAGATCATACGAGCATATCATATCCAGGCTATGCTTGAAAACCATTTTCTGAATCACTGAAAAGTATCAGACTGGAAAAATTTCATTTTATTTAACTGGCTAGCAGTGACTTAATTCATACTCAACAGGAGTCCAATTTGTCTTGACGCAACATCTATTTCCAGTAAAGAGACCATCAGAATTGCTTTTGCCAAGAAATGAAGATAAATTTGCACTGTGTTGCATGGATTGTTCTTCAGTTTACATTGTACTACTTCATTAAGTATATGGTGAATTTTATTTACAGTAGCTGTATATAATTGCATTCTAATTTACATTTCAATGGGCCAAATTCACTATTTCAAGCCCATCTAACATCAATAAAGCAAACCTGCCTTAAAGCCACTCAATTTAACTAACAAGTTAAGACATGTTTGTGAGTGTTTTCCACATGTGAGTGTCTTCCATAGAATCATAAAAACTAGTAAAAGCATATGAGCATCAGCATCAGAATTTGCCTACATTCAGGGTCAGTTTCAAAGGCAAGGCAATCCTGTGTCTGTGCATTACAAGTTCACATGAAAAGCACACGAAAAGGCAGAAAGAGGGAGCTCATTCTAACATAAAATTTTCTAGATTTTTTTTTCTGTGAAATTATAACCATTCTGAAGCAACTGGGAAAAATAATCATTAAAACAGGATGGTACTTTGGCTTATATGTTTTCACATTGGTTAATAGATGCCTGATTTGGAATACTTATAATACAAACACATTTTTCATTCAAACAGAAGACAAGAAAGAGTCAAGTTTACTATGGTGGAATATTAAGAGCGTTTGAATCTTTTTCCCCACACCCTCTTGCAAGTTGAGTTTCAACAGGCCTGTAGCATTATGCAGTGAGATTGGAATGGCTCTTTTCTAAATAATTCTGTGACATATGCTCATAGAAAATGACAAGGGATCTCCAGATTGTGCAGAAGAGAACTTTGTGAGACAAAGAGAATATTTTACACACCACATGAAGGTTTTTCCTTTAAAAAAGTTTCTATTAGTCTTAGCAGCAATAGCAAATACTACAGATTATAGCACTGGGTAGGATTCAAAATGAAGCTTATTCTAACATTTTGATTGAATCTCCAAGTTAAGTGGAGGTAAAAGTGAAGTCTGGATTTTATAAAGAAAGTTTTGAGATCAAATGGGTCTTAGAAATTTCAAGAGAAGCCAGAACAGTCATCTGTTTGTGACATCTTTTTCTTGTACAAATATGGAAAGGAAATTCATTGCATTTCCGTACTGGTAAAATTTACTGTGAAGAAAAAAGCACTTATCATTTGAAGGATTTGCAAGGAATGTTTTTAATATTTGCAGATAGTGTGAGAAGTCCCTTACGTGGAAGATTTTCTTGTTTCAACTGTTCAGTTTGGGTTTTAATTCTGCTCAACCTCATGTTTTCCTACTTCAGGAGTAGTTGAAAAGTGGTAAAAATTATTAAGAAAACCTAAATCTGCATTGTATAAATTATCTTGGGCAGATGTTTTTTCAACACTTTTGATCAGGCAATGACTCTAACAAATGTTTTTCAAACTGTTATTGAACTATTCATAATCATGTTCATGTTTTCCACTCTTTGTATCTCAACATGTGAGACATTGTTCATATTGCCTGAAATGTTCTCCACAGATGTGACTTCAGTATTGCACCTAACTTTCAGCCCAAGACTTTTGTCAATCACAGAAAGCGCATCCTAATATTTGAATTCTGAAAGCAATGGGGAACTAAAAATGTATCCAAAGTATTGCTCTGTGAAGCAGAAGAAAATGTACAGTATTGTTGAACCACATAAAGAGTGTGAACAATGATATTAATTTAAAACAAAGGGTATCTCTCATTCTCTCTATAGCACAGGTAAGATGCAATATGCATTATATAGAGATATAATATCTCTGGCAGTCTATGTGAGCTACAAGGAGCTAGCTCAGCCCCTCTGGGTGTTTTCTGACGTGCTTTGTAGAAACGAACATGTGGCAACAGCATGAAAGAGAGTGTGAATTCCAGAGATGCTGTAAAACCACTGATGCACTTGGGTAGTTTGGAAGCCAGACAATACAGATGGACTCCAAAGCAACAAGTTTTCATTTAATTAATTAGAGCTTTTCCCCTGAAACTAGTTATTAAAATCTATTTTCTTTGTAGGTACAGAATTGATGACATTAATGAGATGGACTATCTCATCAATATAACCAATAAAGTGGAAAAAATAACCTGAGCTAGTGTAATATTGAAACCAGTAAGATTTTTATCTGGGCATGTATCAAAGGGAAAATTATACTGGAAATCAAATAATTAATTTACAACTAAGTGAGTCATCCTGTACATAAATTGGGTTCAGAAAAGTTATTTGTAATCCCAACGATGCAAGTAAATAGTCTTTGGAATTCTAACTCACTTCTGTAAAAAAACTGCATAGCGTTCAGTTAGCAGTGGCTACCAAAGTCTCTCCTACCCATCTAATTTCAAACAGAATTTACTGCTGATTTTTTTTTCATCTGAACAGTTCCATGTTGCTCTGTCATACAGAAGACGAAAGAAAAGGGGCAGTGCTGAGTGAACAACAAATAAATATGAAGCTTTTAGCAGTGATTGCATGCATTTAATAATCATCCCTAACCAAAGATGTAACCAACATATCATCTTAATAGGTCTGTGCCTGTGAAAGCATTAAATACGACTTCTTTCCTATTTCCCACTCTAATTCTACCAACACATCTCTCCCTGTGCTGAGTTAACCCTGGCTGGCTGCCATGGCTGCCACCACGCTGCTCTCTCACTCCTCCTCTACTAAAAACTGGAGGAGAAAATAGGTTTATGGAGTAAGATAAGGACAGGAAGATCACTCACCAATTACCGTCACAGGCAAACCAGTCTCTATGTTGGAAGATTAATGTAATCTAGTGCCAACCAGGAACAGACTAGGGCAGTGAGAACTAAAAGCAAACTAAGAACACCTTCTCCCCATCCACCCTCTTATTCATGTTTCAACATCCTGGTGGTATTCTCCCTCTACTACTGACTGCACATTTAAAAAGACTAATCCTATATAGTGGTTGAGCCTTAAAAGTTCTCAGCTTTTGTGTTTCTGTCTCTCAGTGCTAAGACTTTATGGAAAATTTGTCAGGTAATTTACATTAATCACTAATTATATTATTACATTTATTAAACAGGAACAAACTACTTTGCAATAATAGAGTAGTAAAAGAATAATGTTGTTGCCAAGAGAATTTTGCTTTGGGGATTGAATGCTAAATAGATTATTCTATGGGACACCTTATAACCACATCTAAGTATCCAAAAAGATGGAAACTACCCACAGATCAAAGTAATAAATTAAACAACTATTTCTGCTCTTTTTAGTAATTGGAAGTGTGGATTGAAATAGTTTAAGGTATGCAAACTTCCATTCTGCTTGATCTATCTCTATTTGCTTTCAGTGCTAGCAGTCCTTTGAATCAACAGAAAATTTTTGTTTACGTTAACGTAATACGAAAAACACTTTTTACACTTATGTAATTAACTAAC
>JAOWBP010069531.1:0-14750 GCA_028571105.1 Tragopan temminckii
CCCTCCCTCCCTGTCTCTCTCTCTCTCTCTCTCTCTCTCTTTCTGTATTTGGATTACATCTTGAAGGTGCTTGCTGAAGCCTGATAAAGTCACCTGAGTATCTGAGCAACAGATAGTCAGATCTAAACAAACACACGCACAGATGCAAAACCTCTGAAGGTTTGAACTAATACAAAATGTGAGAGTTGGGATCATCAGTAGTCCGTCATTGGTGTATTATGGGTGATCAGGAGCTTTTGCTCTTTTTTTTTTTTTAATTTATGGAGATAAAATTTCCATACAATAAAAAATACATTGTAGAGGATCTAGAAAACTTGAGAAAGCTAAAATATATTGATGTTAACTAAGGTGTCCTTTGTGTAGAGTATTTCTTCTAAATTTTTCTCAATATGGCACAGTGATCACTTATGTTACTTAGTTCCTAGACTTTATAAACAGATGAAAACACACAAAAAAATCCAATCTAAGCGCAAACAGGTTGTAGACAGAAAGCAAGAGGTCTGCTCCATACATATTTCAGACTTTCTGATGAAATGCTTCTGTGCCTTAATCAGATGAATTTCATAGCTTTTCAGATATGTAAATGTTTTCTAAAACGTGCAGTGCTGACACTAAACATTTTCCCAAAGATATGAAACATTAGATAAAGACAGAGTTTCATTACAGCACAGAGAGAAAGTCAGAATTTGGGTGTGCAGTGCTGTTTGGTAGCAGTCAAATGAGCAGTGAGCAGTACAGACTGACACTTCATAACACGTTTGTAATCAGAGTACAAAGCTGCTATTGCTGTAGCAGCCTCCAAGAACAAAGGACGCAGATCTGTGGGAAAACAGGCTTTGTTGCTTCCATTAAAATACTGCGTTACTGCCTCAGTCAGTGCAATTTTAGAAGCAAGAAAGAGCTGATGAGGTCTCCTTCAGGTTATAGATGTGCTTCATTCATCTGAAGTGAGTGCTGAGCGTTCATAAAAAAAAGCAGAATTTGGAGTAAGTGATTCATGGCAGTGTGACATTTAAGAAGGGTACATAACTAATTTTAAAATGACAGGGCCTGTGCTAGCTGGTTAATAATACATGTGTTCAGTCATCAGGTTTCCAACGGTTTTTTTGTAAAGCACCCTGAATAGGGGAGTGTTTTTTCAAGAAAAACCTGTCCTGAGTGATACCTGACCATTAGAAATGTATAAATTATGCTAAGGGCCAAGAAGGATCCTGAGGTTTGCTCGGACTTTCACCTTGGGGGACCTTAAGTGAAGTGTGGAGCAGGGGATGTGTTTTCCTGTAGAACCTCATATATGATTATGGCTATATGGGGTCATTGCTGTCATGTTGCTATGTGATATTAGGGGGAGTTTTCACTTGTTGTTTAAAATATGTAAGTAGGTTTAGTGTTTGGTATGGAGAATTAGTGGGTAAGCTCTCATCTGATTTGATTTAAAAAGTTTGAATAGTGTATCATGTCACTCTGGTCCCGTTTGTCATGTATAAATAGGTATAATGTCAGTCTGTTCAGCAGTGTTGTCTTCTACGGATACAACTTGAACTTTTCACTTTTTGGAAAACAAACTAAGCTTTTTAGCAGCCACCAGGAAGAAGAATAAGACTACCCTCAGCAGATACATTTCAGCCACGTATTTATTTTTGACAGTTACATTCTTTTAATGAAGTTCAGGAGGGGGGGTAAAAAAGTCATGTTTCAGCTTTATTTTTTAAACCACATGGACATAATCTTCTCTGATTTCATACACAATTGGCAAAAATCATTACAAGTTTTCATGAGCCTGAGGATCTTGGGCTGCTGCAGAACTTAATTTCTGCCTATTGTTTTGTCAAGGCTTTGGTCTTTTGGACTGCTTTGCTTCCTTCCATGTGCTTTTCAGTTCCAGACAATATGTTTTCATTTTCCATCAGGATGTGTGCCAGCTAGAGGCCTCAACATACAAAAGCATTTAAGAACTTTCCTTCATCGTAAATTTGAGGAAAACAGTTGGATAACATCTAAATCCTGTAATTTTCCTAAAAACTCTGAGTTTATGAGGTTATATACAGTATTATCTCTCTTTTTAAGCTAGCAGCATCTTGTATGTGCTGTGTTGGAGAAAAAATGGTGTATTGTTGCTTGTTATTAACGACCATATTGTATTTCAGCATGGAAAATGGTTTTCAGCTGAAGTACTGAAATTGCAGCCACCAGGAAAATGCTGTAGTGAAACAGCATCCCTGCTGCAGAGCCCACAGGACGGGATGGAAAGTAATGAATGTAAACAGCAAAGAGAATTGCAGGAGCTTTTGTTAAGTGGTGAAAATGAAGTAGTCTGAGGAACTGATAACAGCATTACTAAGAAAATACCAAGAAATCAAGCTTTTAACTCAGTTTAAAATAGATCCACCCCAGTGTCACCTACGTGGTTGCTACGCCATCCATTAAATTCATCGTTGCCTACTTAGTCTTCAGCGTGTTGTCTTGTGTTTGGTTTTGCAGTGGTAAGGCTGACTGTTACTTTATTTTTCATCTTAATTTTTCACTACAAAATTGTACTTTTAAAGAAGTTATGGATGAGGGTTTTTATTTACCCTCTACCAGAGAGGGAAATGCTTGAGCAAAAGGGATGGTTCTTGGAAACTTTAAGTTTTGATAGCCAAATGTGTTTTGTTATCTGCATGTGGCTAAATGAGTTTCACTGCTTTCTTTAGATACAGACCCTGCTCACCTATCTCTGTCTCCAGACAAGGGCAGCTTCACGCACAGAGCAGAGGGCTCTGTCTTGAGTTGCTTGAGCTGTAGTTACTCATTACCCCTAGGCTGTGATGGCTTTTAATCCTAAACAAAGTTTTCAGTACGTGGTCTGGGCACCGTTTATTTGGTTAACAACTGCAAACATCTCCTAGAATTAAATATTTACGGGATTTGAAGTATTCTGCTTCAGGAGAGAGCCTTCTATCTGAAGGTGGAAGTGCAAATTTCTTAAATTCCTGGGTAACTTGGGCTTATTCTTTGATCAAATGCTCATAGATAAATGTGAAGGGAGGGGAAATAATTTTAAAGAAACTTCTTAATCTATTAAATTCTATTAAATCTATGTTCTTACACCTGGGTTTAGTTATATGAGCAAACATCTTCCTGCAGTGGTATCAGTCAATATGTAATGCTGTTTTAAATGTGCCCATGCGTGATTTGGAGGAGCTCAGTTTTGGCCATTTTCAGAATCTTTGCTTTAAGCTTTATCCTATGTTGTTTGATTAATTTAGCAGCTAATTGTTGCTCACAGGGTGCCTTTTTGTGGCTCCTTGCTTGACTTCTCAAGTGAAATAGTTCGGGTCTCTCCCCTCCTGTTTTGCACTGTTTCACATGTCAGTGTGAACAAGCTGGTTTGTATTAAGCACTCAGACAAGATGGTGAAGGTTTTTAATATTGCCAAAACAGCCATTGCATCTGAAATTCCTTGGAACAGGCAAAAAAACCTCAAATTGTATTTCCTACATGGATGAGTGTTTTGTATCTTTTGTTGAAGTTCACTTTCATATTTCATACACTGAACTGAATTGTTCTGGTTCTAGTTTGTTTAATTTTATATTAAGAGATCTAAGATGAAATCATGCAGACATTATGTGGGCACTTGTGACTGAGCTGTGCATAAATTTGGGGGGCTTTCTTTCTTTCTTCAGCTTTTTACGGTTGTGTTACATGAGAAATAACAAATGGTATCATTTGGGAGACTTGAATTGCACAGTGCTCTCTGGGCTAAACTAAGATATATTACTCTATTAGGAAGGGTTTTTTTGTGTGCCATCTGCGTCCCAGCGTAGCATCTCCACCAACTAATTTTCCAATATGTTGGGTTTTTTTTCTGAAAGGTACACCACAGCCAATGCTGAGTCTGATTATGACCGAGAGTCTGAAAAGGAGAGCGAAGAAGGGGAGGACGAACTGAGCTGTGAAACAGTGAGAACAGCAAGACGGGATTCCCTGGATCTCATCAACGAGGATGAAACACATTTAATCCTCGATTCCTCACTGGATGAAGGACTGGGCCAGCTACTGCAGCAGGCAGATCACTTGCACAATGGTGATGAGCACGAGAAGAGAGAGGGATTCCAACTGCTGCTGAATAATAAACTGGCGGTAAAAGTTGCCTTTTTGTATTTTCCAGCAGTGATCTGTGACTTAGCTAAATAGCTGGGAAAGAGGAAATAGCATTTCTTAGCAGGGTCCAGTTCTTTGCAATGGCTGGGCCAGTTTCCAATTGCCCCCTTTCTCAGGAGCAGCTTGGAACAGGCTGAATATCAAAACTGCTCAGCAGCAGCAGACAGTTCCAGTTGCCTGACCTGGAGTTCCACATCTCCTCATGTCATCTCTTTCCCTTAGACAATACGTTGTGCATGTGTGAAACAGCAGCATGTCGTAAGCTTAGAGAGCATTGATAGCACTGTGTTTTTGTCACCTTAAAGCTAACATGGTGATGTACCCTGCACTGAAATGTGACTACAGCTGGTTCAGGCATGCCTGTGTCTGACACTGTCACCCTCTGTTGGTGCTTTCTTAAGCCAGTGAAGGCAGCTTGTCGGGTTACCAGCCTTTTAAAAAGCAAAACTTGTATTACTTCTGTATATAACAGGGGGAAAGTATTAAAAAAATGATTGGGGTGAGTTCTTATTCCAAGGAAATTCTTTTTTCCTTCCCATCAGAAGTAAACGGCAGGCCTGTCAGCTTCTCATATTCCTTTATATGCTTCTTGTATTTACAGTGCTATTGTAAAATAAATCAGATTGTTGGGTGGCTGTGTTTCTAAGGGGTTTTGTTGTTGTTCTTGTTTTTCAAGTAAACTAGCATTTGTCAGAACACAGCTGCTCCAAAATCAGTGGTGTATCTATAGCACAGCATCTGGTTCAAGAATGATCCAAGAAATGAATATTTGAATGCTGACTGAAACATGGGAACAGTACCATTCCATTTGCGCTTTTAATTAAGCGGGAAGGTTTGAGGTTGTTTCTTTTTTCCAGTGTTTTGAGTTTAGTGGACACTGCTTAAAAAAGAATGGCCCCAGTATGACCTTCAGAGTGAAGGAGTGCTCTGCTGGAAGGCAGCAGTCATTAGACCTGTTCCTTAATTATAAATTTGGCTACTGTTTGCTGTTTTGTGGGTCTGCTTCAATTCACATATTGAGGACTTTTAAAGTTCCAAAAAAATGTCCCTACAACTGCCAGTATGTGTCCTCATTTGATTATTTTCTTCTCATGCTCTTCTTCAGTGGCAGAATGGATGGTTTATGTGGCTGATGCATCTCATTTATGTTTTTACTGCAGTATGCAGACCAGGGAGACTTTCTTTGGCGCCTAGCCCGAGCACATAGTGACATGTATGATATCACAGAAGACACGGATGAGAAGAAATCATATGCATCTGATGGTAAGGAATTGCATGTTCAAAGGCAAGGAAAGGTGCATTCAAACCTGAGTTAAAATGTTGCTTTCTGAAAGGCAGTGTAAGTAGACCAAGGGCTAATGTAAAAGTTGGTTTGCCAAGCCTATTTCATATATATCCTGTCTGATAGTAAGATAAGTAAGTTTATGCTGTAATCTGTTTAATTTTTTGTTGCTGACACTAGCAAGTATAACAAAAACGAAGTTTAAAATGAGTATTTCTTACTGAAATCCATTCCATTTTTTCATTCTCCTCTATTTCAACTGTGGTTTGTGTTCAAGATCGTAGATGGGTCAGAATAAAGCAAAAAATCATCTTTTTACGTTAAAGATGTGCAACAAAAGATACTGTTCTAAATCGACTCTGTCCTAAATAATCTCTATCTTGTGTACAAATAACTAAATATAATTGTTTAATACTGTAACAAATATAACTGTTGTTTTCTGGAAATCATTGTAGCCATTTGCAATGTGAAATTTTAACTTCTGATACTTTCTTTGCTATTTATAGCTGCTTAGTTCCTACTTTTTTTTTGAGACTGCAGGCTCTTGAAGGAGGGGGGGAAAGTGGGGCAAACTAGATCGAAAGCTGTGAAATGAATCAGAACATAACCATTGCAAACTCCTATTTTCTCATCACTTTGAGGAAGATATTTTCATTACATGTGAATGTACTTCCAAACAGGGTGAAACCATGTTGACAGGTCAACATAATTTGCTACTGTGCTTAAAATTTGCATGAGCTCTTTGAGTGGTTTTAGATGCTCAGTATTGCTTGGTGAGAGTGTGACATTTTGTGGGGATATGGTTTCACACTGGGAGCTGAGCTCTGCTGTGTCGCTCTCTCACTCCCCCTCCTCAACAGAAAAGAGGGAAAAAGTAGGATGACAAAAAAGCTTGTGAGTTGAGGTAAGGACAGGGAGATCACAAATTATTGTAGTTAATTGCCTATTGCTAATAGAATAGAACAGTGAGAACTCCAAGCAAATTAAAATTGCCTTTCCCCCATCCACCTATGTCCTTAAAGCAGAGAAGGGGAACAGGGAATAGGTTTTGCAGTCAGTCCATAACACCTTGTCATCCCCTGCTCCTTCATCCTCACTCTCTTCTCCTGCTCTCCATGAGCTGCAGAACTACTGCTCAGGAGTACCTCCTGCCCTCCTTCTGCACTGACTTTGGCTGCTGCAGGGCTGCTATTTCTCCCAGTTTGTCACTCCTGCACAGCAGTTTTTGCCTTTTTTTTCAACATGATTTCTTAGAGGCATTCTGGCCAGTGGTGAGTCTCTTTAGGATCTTGCTCTTAGTTAACAAGGGGCAGCTGCTGGGCTCTGCTCACCCCTCCTGCAGCCCCTGCTGCTACCAAAACCTTGTCACTGAAACCCAGTACAACAGAATGTTTTTGAGCCCAATATTATAACACTAACAAATATATAACTTTTCATGCCATTCTGTTATTGTACTCTAACAACTTTAAAGAAAGAAGTTGAAAAGTGACTGAGTTTCTTATTTGCAGGGAAAGAAGAGCTGGAGATTGCCTTTCAGAAGTGGGATCAAAGTGCTGAGTGTCATCAGTGGTACGTAACTCTGAGTTTTGTTTTTAAGAAGCATAGTGGACAGCTGTAACCTGACCTGCATTTAAAAACTTGGAAAAAATAACAGAAAGCTCATCTGCTTTTAATAGGAGTACGCTACACTGATGCTATTTTTACCTGTTAAAAAGAGACTTTTACCAGCTTTGGTTAATTGTCATAAGTAATGTCTTGATAGACAGCAGATTTTGTTGCAGTTATAAACTTTGTTTTGCTTTGCTTTTGCCTCTTTAATTATGAATTTCTCTGCGATGGGATGAAGTTCTCTGGCAGTATAAAGGCTTCTGTGTCCAGCAAGGCAGACTGGTGGTGGTGGTAGTGAAGGATGCCCTTCTATGCAGACTTGAATAAATATAACGGGTTTTAGGTGAATTGATACAATGAGCTCTGTTAAATTTAGTTCCAGTGTAAATTCAGCAGTCTAAAACTGCCTTGTCTTTGGTCTGCTTTTAGGCTCAGTGCATTTATTTTACAAAGGTGAAATGAATGAAAATTCACTTTAGAAGCTTTCCAGGGAATGCTAAAATTTCTCTTTCAGAACGTGGAGGATGATTTGCTTAGCAGCTGGCTTTTGGGCTTCACGTCTGTGCCTTTTGGCGCAGAAACTTCATCAACACCACTTGGTTATTGCACAGACCCTGGGAAAATGCGTATTTGAGCATCCTGGGTGTAAAATGTCTGCCAAAAAATGTCTCACACAGTTAAGTTGCAGAGAGCTAGTTCCTGAGTTTCAGCCCTCAGTATGGTGAGGCTTGCTTTTGTTTTCTTTGACAAGTCCTCTGTTTCCTTTGGTCCCTTTTCAGATCCCTGTAGAGTGAGATGTGTATCACTGAAAGCCAAAGCTCACAGCCAGCTGCGCAGCTGTGGGGGCAGTCTTGAGAGTTACATATTAAATATGCATGATTTTTCCTTTGTGTTCCTCCAACATTCTTGGGTTAATTATTGATTTTTCACTCTGTTACTGACATTTCCATAATGCTTTTCTGCACAGAGGTGCTTGCCTTATGTCAAGAGTGATGTATTTACCTCAATCAGTTAGGCCTGTTAGTGTGGGCTCAGTGCTGTGCCAATGTTCTTTCGTTCATCTTCCTTCTGGAGGAAGGAGAAACATTATTCTCACCAGATTTTTAGTCTTCTGGAAAGTGTCTAATGGCTGTAGTCTGACCATGTGTGCTGTTTGTCACTCTGCAGAGCACTCTGGCTTTGAAGCATGTTGAGATAATAGTAGTAGCACCATATGGCTTTCTTTGTTATATATCAATTCTTTTTGCATGATAAAAGATGAAATGATCTGTAATTTAACCAAGCAATATCCATGTAAATGCTCCAGCTGCTAGGATTTTAGTATGGAGGTAGGGAAGCATTAAGGTACACAAGCACAAGGAGGATGTAGAGCTGTTGTAGCAGGTCCAGAGGAGTCCATGACTGACATTTAAAATAGAGCAAAAGTGAAATGAATGTTTTTTATTAGAAGCTGTTGGGGAAACAGGATGCAGAATGTCTCTGCCAATCAACATCCATGCTCTTCTCAGATGAGTAATTTGACAGTTGTACTCCATGATCTTGGAGGTCTTTTTCAACCTTGGTGATTCTTTACATCTTTGATTTGGAGGATGGGTTGGACTGCCAACCTCTAAATAAAAGTATTTATCATCTTGGAAAGATCATGCCTTTTAGCTCTTAGTAATGAAATGCTGTTCTCAATTAAAGCTTTGATATGAATCAAAGGAGAGACAGCATAACCAATCCCTAGCATGTTATGGTGCTTGGTGCTCTCTGCTGGGCAAACATCTTGAAAAAATCTGTTTTTGTGTGTTGTTTCTTCTGGCTTTTATGTTGAGTCTTGAAGTTTCTAAGTCACTTTGGCACCTGAATTTTTGACATTTTCCAAGGCAGGGTTCTAATTCAGGATATAATATTGATAGCTTAGCTCCATCACTCAGGGTTGTATTGTAGCTGTAATGGGATTTTCAGTCATGTTTCTAATATAAAATGCCAAGCCTTGGGATCTGAGCACACTGCTGTGTTCTCTGTACCTGTATTACAGCCTGTGCCCTCCTCTTCCCTGAACAGCTTTAGTTAAAGTGCACACAGTTCTTGTCCTGTTGGACCTGTCCTTTTTCCAAGCAGGAGGAGGGCTTCTGCACATCAGCTTCTTGCTGTTAACTATGGAGAACAGCTGCAGAGAGGGCTGCTGGAGAAAGGAAATAGCAGAGCAGCGTGTGGGAGGCCTGGGATTTACTGAAAATGAATATGTAACTACCTTTATCAGTCACAGGAATAATTACTTGCTGTCATGAATAGAACAGGAAGTTACTCCCTTTCCAGCTCTGGGTCATGGGATGGTCACAAGCTGTTTTAATTACAGCCTCTCCTTACGTTAATTAATTTTACTGTGGCAAAAAATTTATTGCTAATGAAATGATGGTTCATACATCCAAAGATATATATATCTGAAAAATGTAGTATAAATCCTAATTCCAAAATATACTGTAGTTTGATTTCCCTTTACTTGAGTAATGAATAATGCTTAGAATTGAATAAAGCTTATAATTACTTTCAGTTCACCACACTATCTGTTTAGGAAAATGTGTATGGGGTGGGGGAAGGAGGGGGAGAGAAAATAGATAATGATGACTTCCCTTCAGTTTGCAGTCCTTAACTCCCCCAAGCAGGAGCACAGCAGTGAGTTTGCTGACAGATGATGGCTCTTGATGGACCTGTCTTCTGTTTGTGCAATTCTTTTTTAATCACTTCCTGTTCCCATGCCATCCTCTGGTACAGATTCCATATATTCTTCACTCCTGTGGCACAAACCATCCCCTGTTTAGTCAGCTTTAAGCTTGTTAAGCGAGACAGAACATGCTCTGCATTCAATCTAATCATCATTGGAAGCAAAGCTTGTTTTTCCTCTCACTGTCTTGTGGTTATTGCAGTAATGAGTGACATTTTAAAGCAATAAGGGAAGAAAGAAATGCTGTGAACAAGAGGGCACTGCTGAGAGCTGGCTGAGGCAGCGGCGGTTGGAGCATGAGTGGCTGCAGGCTGGGATGCTTTATGACTGGAAGGCTTTGGCAACATGGAAGTGGTTTCTGAATGAGAGGAAAATCAGTAAGTGTCTGGGACTGTCTGAGCTAGCCTTGGGATCTGCCCAAATGCAGAGGAGAAGCCTTGCATGGATCTCCTGGGTCTTCTTGACATTACGTTTGGTACAAAGCTGCTATTGTGGTCGTTTGCTCTTGGAACCCAGCTGGTCCCAAACGAGCCATCTCTGCAGAGCTGGTTGAGAGAGAGCTGAGATCTGATGCGTGCAACACAGACGAGTCAGCCTGTACACAGCAGGACTGATCTCTGGCTGTGCTTTCCTTGCAGGCACCATTCTGGAACACAGAAACATGTAAGGGTTGTGCTGAGTGTCTGACATATGTAGTGTCTTTAGAATAGGTTCATGTATTGTGAGCTGATGGATGCTTTACCAAGTGTTCTTATGTCTGTGTACTCCTGTCTTGGTATTACCTGATTCTTATTTTTTGATACCTACATAAATGTAATTCTTTTGCTGTAACTGTAAAAGATCTCTGATCACAGAATCATGGAATCATTAAGGTTGAAAAAGACCTTCAGGATAATCACCACTAAGTCCAACCATCCAACCATGCCCACTAAACTATGTCCCACCATGATCAGGAAGATACGATGCCCAATTAAATAATTTGCACACTAAATACATTTCAGCTCAAGAGTGGGAGAACAGCAGAAGCTTGTAGGTTTGTTCTTGCTTGCTATTAGAGATGGGTGGAGAAGACATAGATTGTTTTACAAACTCATGCATTTTGCTGCTTAGACATAAGTGTGTGACATCCTCATGAATGAAGTGAGGGAAAAGCTTAGTCATTGTTAGAATCCCTACCCATTTTGGCATGTGTTTGTAGTGCAACTTCAAGTACCTAACAGCAGCCTTAAAGATCAAGATCAGGATTTAACTCTTTGTGGATTGCTGCCCAGAGCTGATCCATTTTGAGCTGTGCCTCAATTTTGGGCTGAGCTTTTCTTGTGTTCCCCAGATGGTTTAAACAGGGAATTCTGTTAGTTAGGGACAGAACAGAATACAGCAAACAGGAATAGGCATTGCAAGATATTTCAGCATGTAGAGGAGGAAGAATAGCATGCAGCAAGAGCACCTGGTGGCATTCCCATTCTCAGGAAGGACCCTCTAAGGCTGTCAGCATCCTGAGTGTCTCTGTGTCCTGAGCCCTGGTGATGCTGAAGAAGAGCCA
Organism: Tragopan temminckii; assembly: GCA_028571105.1. Lineage (NCBI taxonomy): Eukaryota > Metazoa > Chordata > Aves > Galliformes > Phasianidae > Tragopan > Tragopan temminckii. The sequence continues at coordinate 11,287 of JAOWBP010069531.1, forward strand.
GGGAAGAGGAAAGCTGTGAAAACTATGGGCAGGAACAGAGGAAATCTCAGCAGGGATAATTTTCTTCCTTTTTTTCACTCCTTCTTTTGGAGACAGTGAAGTAAGTTGACATTTACAGTCTGTGGGTTGCTTTTTATCTGTTAGACAAGAAAAAAGAGATGTCTTGTTTAAACTGAAACAAAGGCTGTTGGCTACAGATTGATCCCAACATGTTCCCATTTTTTCATTTCTTGAAGGACACATAATGAAAGTGGTGCAAAGGGAAGTGTGTTGTATGGAAATAATTTTGAGTTCCTGTACCCTGTTCCCATGAAAATTTTAGCCACTGTTGTTTCTCTAGAATGTGATCCTTTGTTCCATGGTTGCTGCTGAAGAGCAGCAGGTGATGTTAATGAAATTTTCAGGTATTAGTCATTTTTCTGATGAATCCTGAAATTGCAGAAGTAGGGAGATTGTTTGGAAATAATAACAAAGTTCCATTTTGTTTGTGTACTGTTTCATTTGCATCTAGGTCTTCTAGATAAGAGCTTTTAAACTGTACATCTACTGAGATGTGGTTTTGATGTGTCAGCAACAGTGTTATCTCTATGATGTTTAAATATATGGTTCTGAATGTAAAAGCTGTAATTTCTAATTGTGCTTAGTACTTGCTTTGAATTTCATTGGGGTAGAAGAGAGAATAGTCCTAAAGGTTATGCTTATGTTCACTAGGTCTCTTCTTAGATTGCAGCTTTCTTTAAGGGAAGATGATCAACTAATTTAGGCTATTCCATTAAATGTGTTTTGTTTGTTTTTCCATCTTGTTTCTACCTTTTCAGCAGGAATTCTGAACAGTTGAAACCCAAGTAGCCTTGGTTCCTTCATAAGATTTCTGTATTGCCCTTTTTTGAGGGGTTGAGTCCAACCCATCAGAGTAGTTAAAGAAGAGCTAGGTTATTGCTACCATATCTGTTGCTGCCATTTCTTGGCTGCTGGTCTTCTCCATTTGAAAAGCTTTTAGGCACACAAAGTGACTGACATTTGAGCATGAGTTCTGAGAAATGAGGTCTTAACAGCATGGGTATGTCAATAGAAATCCCTCAGAGCAAAACTGATGGTGCTACATACCTGGGAAACAACTTATGCACTACAGAAGGCTTTGTTCTGAAGCTCTTCTCATCAGTGTTGATGAAGATGAGACCTCCTTCCTTGAAAGCATCGGTAGTTCCTGCAGTAAGTCATTATGATAGGAATATCCTGCCAAGATACATGCCAGGCTCTTTCAAAGTAGTTCTTGGGGAAAACTTGTAAGTTTTCCCATTAAAGCCAGAGGTTTAAATGAGCACAAAGTCACCACAAAAATGATACGTTCCATGAAATAATTACCATTTGTGTCTTCAGGCTTTGCTGGGAATGAATACATATTGTTCTGCAAACACATACAGTTCATTCCTACCACCTCCTGAGGCAGACTAGAGATCTTTTAAATGAAACCAACTTGGAAATCAAACAAAATTGAAGACATGTTTTGTATTCCAGCTTTGGTAACTAATAAAGACTTCAACCTTTTCTAGGACTAAGGAAAAATTGATTGGGGTGTGGGTAGGAAAAGGGAGTATTTCAGACTTTCTCTTTTGTGACAGTGATCAGTTTTGACTTACATCACGAATGAAGATTAGTTTTGGTTCTAGCCAGCTAACTGTATAGGCTCCTTACTTAATGTAATTAGGCAGGATTACTTGCTCTCCAGACACGGAAAAAAATTAACACATGGAACTATTTGTAAGAGAATAGAATAGTTGGTCGACTTGCCATAACTTTTGAGCTTGGCAATGTTGTGCAAGCTTTCTGTTCCTGTAGTTTTGTGGACTCTATTCATCTGATTCTCTTTCTCTTTTTAATTTATTACTCAAATATTGTACGTACCACTTGAGCTGAGGCATTCTAGTACAGCATCATGTTATTGTCTTGGGCTGCTTAAGATCTACTGCTTTCAATTTGATTCTCTGCTGCTGCCCACCCATTACTAGATGAATCTTCAAACATAGGCTGACCTGCCATCTATTTAAATTTAATCTGTTGTATTATCCAGCTTAATGAAGTTATTTAACAGTGACAGCATTGATGTCAGGGGAGTCTTTTGCTGCACCATTCAATATCCATTAATTCAGTCAGTCTCAGAAAAAGTTGATCATGTAAAATTGGGATAAAGGAGACTCAGGTAATTTATTCACTCCAAAACAAAATCATGTGCTTTCTGATGAATATCTTCCAAATCAGATTAGGTGGACCTCCAGCAGTGAGGCCCCACACTAACCCTTCAGTGAACCGCAGATCATCTCTGTATATGGTCATTCTCATATTCTTTGTTTGAAAAACTACAGGCATTAATGCTGGCAGAATTGTAACGTTTTAATGACCGTAGGTATGTGAATATGGGATATCTTTTTCAACATTTAGTCTTTGTTTAACACCATTTTCTCCCAGCCTGTCAGCCTTCATTCTCAATGATCTATGCTGTTGGTGGGTGATTTGTGTTTGGCTTTTTTGTTTGTTTGTTTGGGTTTCTTTTAGGGGTTTATTTCTTGTTATTTTCCAAGAAATTCCTGTGTCTCAAGCCCTGGTTGTTCAAAGTTTGTTTTTTTACTTTTCCTATATAAAGCTAGAAGTTTTGCTTCCACGGTAGTCCCAAACCAACCTGTCAGAGTATGAACGCTGCATGTTAAAGAAAGCATAGAATAGGTAAGGTACATAAATTAACCATATCAACAGATAGCAGAGAATCTCTGTGAAATTAAATTCTGTGTTGAAGTGTATTGAAAATACATATCATTAATTGACTCAGATTGTCATACACAAGCTTGTAAATTACTTGATAAGGATATGGCTATGTTCCAGAGCCAACGGAGAAACAAGTCTCAGTTTGGCATCAGTAGAGTAGGGTTCAGGGTATATTAACAGCAAAGCCATTTCATGGTCGTTACCATGAAGTACTGAGATTGAACGTCCTTATACAGGAGCATGGGAAAGATTTCAGTAAGTAATAATAACTTCAAAAGAAGCAGAATGACTACGGGAAAGTTTGAGTACAGGAAGAGTGCTAGCAGTAAAGTGCTTGTAGATAATTCAGAGCTTGTTTAAAGACTGTTTTGGAGATTTAGTGTAAATATAGGCTACTCATTAATAAAAATAAAATAAGCCTTTAATCATGGTACTTCTAAAATTTCCTTTAGACATCAGAAGAGACTATGGAAACTACAAAATGACATCCTCAGAGTCCTGTGCAGCAGAATGACTCAAACTAAAGCTAAGCCAAAATTGGCTTTAGAAAGTTGCAGAAGAATGTCATTGCATGCAGTGACTATGTAAAAAGTATTTTTAGGCTTCATCAAATGCAGGAAACAAAGCATCAGTGGCAGGAAACAAGTTTTAGAGCACATTTCTTTTCTTTAGAATAACTCATTTTTGTAGAGGACAGTTCAAAC
>JAOWBP010069531.1:14850-31689 GCA_028571105.1 Tragopan temminckii
CACTAACAGAGCAGTGTCTTAGGCTATGGCTCTAGTGGTGTTCAGAGGTAGGGTTTGATCAAGAAAAGCTTGTGTCATTCATTAGGTATGAAGAAGTCATCTGGCTATGAATGCCCACAATTCATGGAAAATCAAGGTAGCTACTGCTAGTATTAGTTCCAGAGTATTAAATATTTTATATTAAATGAGCTTGCCATCCCCACAGAGTCTGCAGAATGTTTGAAGGTCTTTGGGATATAGACGTAAAGAGGAATTCCTTTGGGAAGGAAATGTTATGCTTCAGAAACACAGATCCAAAGGACAGAGTGCAGAACCTGTGTGGGTAAAGCAAGCAGTTTTATTACAGGCAGAAAATTCTGTACAGTAAAACAACATGTATGCATATGCATGCAAAGACTTCTCATCCACTAACTATTCAGAAAGTTGCAGAATACCATGCATGGTGACCCATGTAGGTCAGTCAAAGGCTGAAATGTTTTAACGTCTCAAAGTTTGGTGTGGCTCCAAAGGTAAAAGCAAGCTTTTCATCTAAATTGGCTTTTAAAACTGTTTTTGTTCTGGAAGATACAGAGTGGGATATCATGGGCTAGGTATGTTTTATTTCATGCTTCATCTGGAAGGAACACTTATAGGCTTTTGTTGCATTGTGAAAATGGTATCGAGTGCATCTTTCACATCAGATATACTTTAAGTTCTGAGATTAATGCAGACAGCAGCATTTAAATACATATGTTGCATAGAAACGAGTTCATGTCTGTGGACAGCAGCCAGTTTTCAGAATTTATAAATGAAATGCTTTCAAAGGAGTAGTGGAAAGCATTCTGAGAAGTGTTTCTATATACAACCTTGATTTTATGTATCAAGATTTTATATAACTACATAAAATCAATTCTGTATACTTATACATGTGTCTAGGCCATACAGTTTAAAGCAGCGAGTCAGAACAGGGATGAAGCTGCTGTTCATCACTCCGTTCTGTGTTGCGATCCCCAACTGTGAGAATACACTTATTTTTTTTAATTTCCATGGAAAATTGAGACAATAGTAAATTAGTGTTGCTCTAATCTAGAGCAATTTATTGAGCTTAAACTTGCAGTGTGTATGCCAGTATCACCGAGTGCTTTATTTAAACCATCTGTGCTGTAGAGTGCAGTGCTGCTGAGTATGTTGGAATGGGAAACAATGCAGCATAATTGGTGCTATGTGAGTTTACAGCCCAGCCTCCTCTCCAGCTCTCTGGATAAGCTTCTCATTTTTTTCCTTCAATCTTGTCTCCCCTTTGTTTTGAAGCTTAGGAAAGCCTGATCCTCAACCCCTTTGCTCTGTATGGCCATAATGACAAATGCTCATTAATTTAAGGTTAAGTTTCTGGGAATTTTGCTGTCTCTCCCAAGGTACTGAACCCCAGAATTAATAAACATTTGAATTTCTGGTGTGTTTCATTGCACAACTACATGCTAGTTGTTTGTCTCACTCCTTTACAAGTGAAGAGGCTCAGTGCACATGTAGGTAAAAAAAAAAAAAACTGGTAAAACTCATAAAATATTGCCAAAACTTCTCAATTTGATATAAAGAAAACCTTGAAGCTCTGCTCCTCTGAATTATTTACTTGATTAGGAAGGGTTTCATTCTTTCTGTCTTTTAATCTGACTCTCGTTAATGAAAGTTGAGCTCTGACCTAAGGCTTTCATCTCCTTGCCTTGTGTATGATGAAATCTCTCTCATGATTTACTGGCAGTGTTGTTTGAATAGCGCCAAACAGATTTATGGGCTAGCATTGATATTTTCAGTTCACAGCTAGTGCTGGTTGACTAGCAGAATAATCTAGCTCATTACTTTGTTGGGTATTGCAGTGTAAAATTAGTTGAATATTTGTGAAGCAAAACTTGATCTGAATAAAATGCAAAGACTTCCACGTCCCCATGCTGTTGTCAGCTGTCCAATTCATTTTACTTGTCTTATTCAGAAAGAGGCACCAGCAGACTTAACTAGTGAGTCTTTGAAACTGTTTGAAGAGATAAGAGCTGTATTTGGGTTGGCAAGCCACCCTGGCCATGAGGCTGTTGATGCTGGGCTGTGTATTTTGTGTTCAGAGGCCAAAAGTCCTGCTTTCAAATAGGAGTCAGCCAGAGTGCAGCATTGGAAATAAAGCTCCATCAAAGCTGCATGTTCTGAGCCTGGGGATTTGAGAAGGAAGAACAAGTGAGCTCTCATCTGGTGGTGTCTTCTCTCCTGCTGCACAGAGTTTATTTTCTAATGAATGGGGAAATCCTTACCAAGCTGAGAGTTCTATGGGAACGTGTGGTTTGACCTTAATGAGTAGTTCTGGTTAATAATTAGTCCAGCAAGTCTCATAATGCAGGGTTTAAGTAACTTCTGAGACATTGATCCTTGTAGTTACCAAATGTTTACAAAAGATGAAATCCCCAGTCCGAACTCATTATTCTTAATCTATCCTATTATTGTTAGTCTTCGTGCAACTTGGTAGTGCCTCTCGTGACAATTCATCTGAAGACATTTCACCCGAAGACATTTCACAAAAGGGATTAAAATAAATAGTTCCAATACTGAAGAACAGGCCAAGCTAAACAAACAGAAGAGAGAAAAGCAGGAAGCCATCCTGGTGCTGCAGAGAAGGAGAGGAAGGGAGGCTAAAGACGTCAAGAAATCTCAGATCAGCAGAGTTTCATATGTAGAAACCACCATCATGCCCTGGATCTTGAGGCGCAAATGGGAAAGGAAGGTTCATGCCAAGGCTACTCTTCCTGGGACTGCAATGAAAGACCAATTCATAGAATCATAGAATGTCTTGGGTGGGAAGGGACCTTAACAATCTAGTTCCAACCCCCCTCCCATGGGCAGAGTTGCCACTCACAAGGTCAGGTTGCCCATGGCCTCATCCAGCCTGGCCAGGGATGGATCAACCATAGCTTCTCTGGGCAACCTGTTCCAGTTCAGCTGTCTCTTGCTTTATTTCTTACCTCTTGTTTCGTGAGAGGTCTGCTATTGACTGCTTATTTTTCTAACATTTCAATGGGCTGCTTAAAAAAATAAAAATCTGATCTTTATTTTTACTTGACAAACAAGTATTGCACCACTTGATGTTGGTATGGTGGTTGTTGGAGAGGTCAGGCTAGGCTCCCTTCATCCCATTGGATTTATGGGAAAGGGAGGGAGGGAGTGGTATAAAGAAAGATTATACAGAATTTTAGCTTCCATTTCAAAAAGAAGGGCTGTTTCCAGAACTTAATGCTGTGTAGTGTGATCTGAAACCTGACCTAGTTGTATTTAATGAATATATCCAGAAGACTTAAATAGTATGGCTAGAGGAACCATATTCAACTGGGACCCTGGAGGGTATGATGAGGAGGCAGAGGATCCGGCAGCATGAGCCGGGCTGCAGATATGGCAAAAGAAGTCACAAAGGAGATGTAATTGCATCTTTCTTCTTTTCAGCTTTATTTTTGAGCCTCTGAACCAATTTCAGGGAAGAGCAGTGTGTGGGGAGGTGAGATGGGAGAGTGTAAATCCATGGGTAATCAAACTTCCCTGCTTTCACTGCTCACAAAATAACTGCTTTTGCTAGGGTTGAATTGTAGCGTCTCTTACTAGAGAAAACTAAATTGGCTTGAGCTTGCAGCACTCAAACCATGTTATTTTGTTTCCCAAATGCAGTGGCTGCTCAGGCTGCAAGACATGGGTAGGTTGTCACAATATTTTCCCTCCAAGTAGGCATCCTAGCCTAGCTAGGATAGGTAGCGTGCTATGGATTTGCTGTTGTGTAAGGGAGATGGCTGTGCATCTTAGAGCTAATTAGAGCTTTTTGCAATTCTGGCTCCTGCTTCAGTAGGATTTGCTCTTCAGCATTCTGTATTTTCACACAATTCATTGCTGAGTAAAGAAACTTAGGGCGTAGAAGCACACTGGAAGAGTTTCCGTGGTCGGTGCAATGAACGAAAGCCACTCCTGCTCAATTGCTGACATCCTTGGAGCTACTGCCTTCCCATGCAAAAAGCGCTTGCTGCGTAGGTCCCCTCCCTGTAAAAGATGTGAAGCTTAAACATGCTCGTATCTTTGGAAGGAAGATATGTGCAGAATGTAGATGTATATTTAAAACTGCTAGGTTAGTTTCATACAGATGCCTTCTTTATGCAGGTATGCCATTCTCTGTGGGCAACTAGCAGAACATGAGAACATCCAGAAGCGCATTCAAACTGGATATATTTTTAAGGTGAGTGAAAGGAGCGTGCTGACTTCAGTGTGTGCTAAGCAGTACTTCTGTAGTAGGGTAAGTTAGGAAGACAGGCTCCAGCTCTTACCAGAGGAGCCGTAGGTCTCAAAGGGATGCTTTTAAGGGATGGTTTGGGTGAGGAAGGTGATTCCAGCAAGACGTGCTGGGGTTGACTAGTTTCACTCTGCATTTGTGCACACTGTAAAGTCAGAAAAAAGATGAAGAATAAAAGTCTTGCAAGTAAAATACAATCCCAATGAGAACTTTAGATGTGAAATTATCATATGGTAATAAGATACCAACTTTTCCTGCCTGCTTGCACCCTCCAGTAAGTACCAAATAATGAATTTTCAAAGGCAGCTCATCTTCTTCAGGTTCCTTAATTTGCCTTTTAGCCAAAACTGGGATATTGCAGGGGAAGGAGATGCACCAGTTGCTGCAGAACTGGCCACATAAAATCAGTAAGTTGGCAGCTATTCGCATAACCACTAATTTGGTTATGTCAAGGTTAGGAAAAGGAGGTAGAATAAAGTGAAGGGCAGCTTCTTTTTTTGCATGCAGTAATTCTTTTTTTTTTTTTTTTTCCTCATAAAATGCTGATTTGGGGTTCACTGAAACATTTTAAAGAAAATTTGGAATCTTTCAGTCACTATAGTTTTCCTGATCACTGACAAATTGTGGGCTTATTCCTTTCCTCTTTCCATACATGCTCATCTGCTCTTGGCTTCTAACAAGAACATAATGTGTGTTGGTGATGATTTTCCATAGGAACACATTGATAAAGCGATTGCTCTGAAACCTGAGGACCCAAAGTCTTACTACCTTTTGGGCAGGTGGTGTTACCAGGTAAAACAGCTTGCTAATATTGATTACTTATTTCTTCCCTGGAATTTAGTTCCTTGTTTGAGTGAAAGCTAGGTGGATTAAAGCTATGTAGATTGAAGCCTTAACCAATGAACACAAGTTTGGGGTTCCAGCCTTCATGTTTTAGTCTCTGCGGGTGGCATGGGTGGTGACATGGCAAGGAATGGGCTAAGAAAAGCACTAGCTGCAGACTAGCTTACTGTTTGCCCTGCTTTACTCCATAAAAACAAACCACCTTTAAACCTTTAAGCACACATGTATGTGATCAAGGACATTTTGGGGCTGGCAAGAGCTTCTGCACACAGTACAACCCTATAATCCTTTGCATGTGGTTCCTCTGCTACACAAAGTATTGGAGGTATTAGAATTGTGCCGGCTGCTTTATATTTCTTGACAAGAAAAAGCTTGGAGTCAAATGCCCTAAGTCAGATCTAGTGTCTATAAATAGGAAGAAGGGCTTGCAGTAACTATCTACTTTTTGCTTTATGCAATTTGAAAGTGCTATGCTGCTGTCAGAAATGAAGTCACATGGCAGAGATTGCAGCCAAGGTAACTGACTTGGTTAATTACAGAGGAGCAACGAGTTCAGTCAATGAAAGCTCTTCACTGTTCAGAACTTCCTGCTCAGCTTTCCTGCTCTCACAGCTGCAGAAATTGAGAAACAGAGGCAGATCCATGTAGAAGGGAGACAGGAGGGCTGCATATGTGCTTTTGCTCTGATGCATAGGTGAAAACTGCCAGGAGCTGGTGTGGTTGCACTGAGGAGCTTTGGGATTTCAGACCACCTACACAGTTGCCCCTGCTGCAATACTGAGTTGTAGAGACAAATCCTGTATTTAGCATTATGCATATGGCAGCTGATGGACGAAACTGCAGGAGGTGACTAGCAGTACAGGACAAAGAAAAGCAAATCAGGTTTAAATCCGTAGCTGGATTTTGGTGCTTGACCAGAATCTGCTGGTACTACCAAGATTTTTGGCCGTCTCCCAGGTGCCTGAAGCAGCTACAAGAAACCAGATAATTCACTGCCTTTGCATACATGGGTTTGATGGTTTCATCTTGCTGTCCCTGCAGGTTTCCCATCTGGGATGGCTCGAAAAAAAGACTGCTTCTGCTTTGTTCGAAACCCCTCCTACAGCCACTGTACAGGATGCACTGCAAAACTTCTTAAAGGTACAGAAATCTGACACTCAGGGGAATCACTAATCTGACAAATGTAACCACAAGCATGGAATTTGAGTACTTTTGTTCTGCTTAAGCTCATCACTCCCCAAGTGCTTCATGATATCTCTATATTGACTAGAACCTGTGGAGGAAAAACTGGTGGAAGCAGAAAGTTAGAAGCCTCTATTACAGAACAGCCAGATGGAAGAACATGATTTTCAAGAGCTCAGAACTAGATCCAGAGCATTCCAAATATTCTCAAAGGGTTTTGGTTTTCCTTTTAAAAGCTGCAAAAGCTGATGAATTCATTGCTTGGTGTTAAATGCATGTGGCCTGTACTCTTTTCATGATCTTGTAAGATCTGTTTAAGCTCATCCTTGGGAACACTTGCATAGGTAGTCATAATGTTTTGTCACGTTAATTTCCCTCAGAATATTTTAAGGAAGGCCTCTGATTATATTCTCCAGACTTTTGAACACAAGTTTTTAAGCTTTCAGAGTCAGATGTGTTTTTTTGACATACGTACACCTCTGATGAAATGTTGGAGAAACAAATTGCCCTACCATTTTATAACTCATAGATTGGGCCAGCAGTTCTGCAAAATGTTAGAGGTTATCAGATTTTATCAATTTCTTTTCATTTTGCCTAAATGTTAAGGGTAGGTTTGTGGTAAGTGTCTGCCCTAGGCAGTCTGCTTTTCAGCCTAATTTTAGCCAAAATGATTAAATCATTTCAGAGAGAAGTTTGAAGCAAAATGTGTTCATTCCTCTCAATAGAGAAAAAAGCTGATTGTTCCTCTTAATGAGTTAGAATGGCTCAGTGGTTTGAAACAGGAATTTGGATTTTTCTGAGCTTCTGGCTTTGGTCACACCCTGAACAAGTGCACTTCCCGTATGCTCAGCAGAGTCCATTTCAGCATTCAGCCACAGTTAGCACGTTCCAGAGGAATGGAAATCATCTCAAGAATTGCAGCTCTGGGTTACTCACAAGCTGAGCTAGGTCTAAAACTAGACAACAGAATTAAGAAGAGGAACACTGTCTGCAGTGAGTTCTCGTTGCTTGCTCTGATACCCAGGTTCTGATGTCTTGGTTGCATGCATTGTGAAATTTGAATATAAATAGAACACAGGGTGTGCAACAAAGGGTTTGTTTGCAATGGAACAGGGAAAGTATGAGGGCTTTTACTAATGCAGCCAGGCTAGCCTATGAAAAGTGATGTGTGGACTTGAAAAAGTGGGGCTTCCTCATCTAATGAAGAGATGGAAAAATTTGAAACAGCTTTCAAGCTGTCCTTTGCATATCCTCGTATTTGCTTTTCTCTGCCTGACCATTTCCCTCTGCTGTTCTAGGTTGAGGAGCTAAGCCCAGGATTTTCCAAAGCAGTAAGAGTGTACATTGCCAAGGTAACCTGTCACTTATATTGAGTACAGTTATATGCTTCTAGGATAAGAAATATTCATCTTAAAAAATACATATGCATCTTTGGATGGATTGTTGTACACAAACTTAAATTACTCCACGCAGAAGCAAGATTTTATAAGTTTTGGATTTCTGTGATGTATACAGGAAGTGCATCATGAGGAAGAAGTAAAGTATTAAATGTGTCTCTGTGTTACCAGTAAATCTATATACAGAATTTATTTCATAGTGTCTTGTTAAAGAAAAACAAAAGAGAGGAGGAGAGCTCTGTAGGAGATGTGGTGGCCTTCACACCAGCTGGATCATACACTGTCACTCTTGTATCTGTTCAGTGATGAGACTATGTAAATTAAGTGATGTATATGTAAACCAGCAAGCCTTTTGTTTCTGACAGCTTATGCACCTTGGTGAATGTGCTCATGATTGCATCTTGCTCTGTTTGTAAATACGGCCAGCAGTCATGCAAATTCAAAGTCACTCCCTGAATGTCTTGTAAAGAATTGGAACTTATTTTCAGGGAAGCTGCAGCAGCAGCAAATTCTTGCAAATCACGACCTGAATGAATTTTCAGAGTTGATGTAAAAAAATCTGGATTTCACTGTGGCTAAATTATAACCTGAATAAGCCAATACATTATTACTGGGCTCATAGTTCACCACATGTCTGGCAGATGTGGCTGAGCTTCAGAAATACTCTGCAAATCAGCGTAGAAGTTAATAGGAGTACTTAAATCTATTTGGTTTTGTTTATTTTTATTTTACCCAGTCCCAGAGTCAGTCATTTTGGATCACATCCTTCATCACAAAATTGTAATAGTTCAATTTGTATCTCCTTAATTTTCCAGGAAATAGTGCTCTAATGGGTCAAACTTCAAACGAATAAAGAATTGAGATTTATAGTCATCTACTGATAGTTTTGACTGATGCTCAGGGACATGGGACTCCTGAAGGCTCCAAGGATGTCCATGACACCATCTGCTCTGAATCCAAGAGGTGCTGCAATTTGACAGTACTCACAGCAAAGCAGAGAGTTCTCTTTCAGAACTGATACAGGAAAATCACTAAAATGCACATACCCTCTTGTCAAGATCCTAAAGGAATGCTGGCTTTTTGAGGCAATTGCAACAATGATTAGCTGCTGCTTTTTAGCAACCACTTCCTTCTAGCATGGTGATTTTGCAGTCCTCCATTGCTTCTGTGACTCTCTAGGCACCAGAACCCTTTGTGTTACTTAGAGCTGTCTGTTTCTGTGGTGCTTGAAAATGATGAAAGATGTGAAACCTCAGAGACCTGTAAAGATGAGATGTTACAGTGCTTGCACTTGGACCTGATTTTCAAAGGCCTGGGGAGTTAAAGCTTCATCAGATGATGTGCTGCCGGTGTTGAGATTTTATGATGAAAGCAGCGTGGGGAATGGTGGCTGTGGAAGTGGAAATAAAAATGGTGGAAGATGCTGAAAATCACAGGGAGACCTTAAAATCTTCTGTCAAAAAGATCTCCTTGTCCAAAACATAAAAAAAAAAGAAAAAAAAGAAAAATCTAATATTCCATAACTTGATGGTGATTATCAAGCCTGAAACTATACCGTACAAATGCCTAAGGGAGAAATAATCCTTTTTTTATCAGTTGTCAGGTTACAAAATTGCTCAGTTATTTTCTGCTGCCTGTTTCATCTTTTGTTCTCCCTGTTTAACTCTCCTCACGTTGTCATTTTTCCTTTAGTGCTACAAGGACCTGGGGAACAACTCTGCAGCTCTTCTCTGGATGAATCTTGCTTCAGAACTGCCAGTTAACACTAAAGAGGTATAGAATTATTTTCCAAGAAAGAAAAGAAACCAAAACTAATTTCATGTTGTATGCATTTGACCCTTCAAATCAAATATGGTTATGTAAAATCCTCTGCATATTTGTTATGTGGCAAAATTAATCATAGGGAAATTTTCTAAAATCCCAGTCGTTTAACTTAAGGTCAAGGCTTTCTCTGGCAATCTGACTTGGCATGCGTGTTCATTGCTCAACGTTACAGGCTGCATTTGCATTAAGGTGTTAATTGCTAAAAGTAAGCTGAATGGTTTCAATTTAAGACTTTTGATTTTCAGTTTAAGCTCTTCATGGAGTATTTTAGACACTCTGAGTTAGACCCAAAGAACTGAAGGATGTAGACATTTTTGCAGCTGAGTCATCTAGTAATTCCTATCTGTTGCTTTTAAAGCTCTTGGTGCCAGCTTGGCTCCTGAGCTCTTCCAAGCTGGGTCAGATCAGGAGTCTGTGTGTGCTGCCCAGCATTTGCTTTTTTATATCTAAGATATTTTAGCTCTTCTATTACTTTCACAGAGTTTCAGAGAGCAGATTGTACTGCATTTCAGAAACTGCCATGTAGTTGTGTTTCCCATCTGGGAGCTCTTTTCCACTTTCTTTTTCCTTTGCACTTTTTCTGTTAAGCTGAAACTGTACAGAAGGTGCCATCAAATTAGTGCCAGGTAGAAACTAAATAAAAACCCTCATGATATCAATCTGCTGTTCTTTGCACTGTCAAGAAAAATGCTGCAGAGTGACCAGGATCCTGATCTCACACCTTCAGCCTTAGTCTGATGGAATCCTGGTTGTAAGGCAGAAGTGTATGCCAGATTTTTCTGCTACTGTGTTTTTAAGGCCTCTGGGTTGCTGTAGCAAAAGTATTGTGCTGAAATTCACAGCACAGGTGTGCGATAGATCTTGGCCCACCACCTATCAGTGCTGACTTGCCTGTGCTACCACCTACAGGGCACTGGCCAGTACTGCTGCTGGGAAACCAGGGCAGCAAGCAGAAAAATTATCCCTTCTTCCAGAAGGAAATATTCCAGCTCTGCCAGATGAGGAGCCTCCTCGCCATCCACTTCTTGGAAATCATTCCAGACAGAGTTGGAATGGTATATCAGATAAATAGAGGATTTTTCTTCTCTTTATATATTGGAGGCATAAGGATTAAACCACGGAAGCACTGAGATTTTCAGAAAAGAGCAGCCAAGAGTTGTGGGCAGAAAAGTCAGGAACAGTTAACTCTCTTCTGATCTGAAATTAAAAGTGGGAGTTCAGCGAGGATGCCAGTATTTTAGTGGCTTTGGCTGAGTCTTTGCAAATGGTAAAGCTTGTTTCATCCCAAAGAGGCAATCAAATAATTTCCATCAGACTGAGAAGGGTAAAAAAAAAAAAAAAAGACAAAACGGCATTTGACCGGAGTAGGAGAGTCCTCAATGGAGCAAAAGTTTGAAATCTTTTGTTCTGGTTTTCAGTTCTCTCAAAAGGAAGCATAAGAGAAACTCTTTTTGATATTTGGAGAATTTTAATAGGCTGCTGAGAGACAAGTGTGAAGAGAGAAGCATTAGGAGGAAAAACATAAGGCTAGACTATACTTAAAACCTGGTGTGGGGTTGGAGAAGAAAAGGGGAATTATCTTTTTTAACTATATTGAATTAGCCTGTGTATTAATGCCTTGTATTGCATTTCCAGGATTCAGAAACTGAGAGAGAACTTGAGGAGATGCGATCAGTCTTGGAAGAATAAGAGCAGAAGAGCTCATTCCACTCAACGCTGCACAGACAATAAAATTCCATTGAAAGGGGTTTCACGATCCTCACAAGTTTGGTTGCATGGCATGGGTAAGCCAGAGGAGTAGCCGGGAGGACACACTCAACAGTCTCATCAGCACTTCCAGGAAAGCATCTCGGTGGGATTTAATGAGATAAATGAGATCTTGTGTTATTTCCCTACTGAGAGCACAACGTATGTTTGTTTGCTTTTAAAATTCCTTTTAAGAAAAAAAAAAAAAAGGCCAAATAGTAAAAAAAATCAACCAGATATTAGCATGAAGGAGTATATATACATACACACACGTGTGTGTATGATACCTGAGTTTCAGGTCTGCTTGCTGATGAGCTTCCTGGGGAAGTCCTCAGCAGATAGTTTTCACTAATTTGACTGTTTTCTCTTTTCCTTTCTAAAACATACTCATTGAATCAGTTGGAATAACTGATTGCATCTTTGTGTAGACGTCCTGCTGAGTGAAAGGTGAGAGTCGGTGGGCATTGTGAAGCTGATTTTTAGCAACCTGATGCACTGCAGGCCGTGGGAGTTCCTCACTTCCCTCAGCTTCTTGTTTCAAATGGGCACTGACATGATGGCTTGAGGAAAGGCCACTGCAAAAAAAAGACTACACTGACTTAAAATAAGTGTGTTGCTGTGAAAAAACTGATGGTGATGTCCAAAACACAGTCCTGATGGTCCTGTCTGGTTATACCTAA
Organism: Tragopan temminckii; assembly: GCA_028571105.1. Classification (NCBI taxonomy): domain Eukaryota; kingdom Metazoa; phylum Chordata; class Aves; order Galliformes; family Phasianidae; genus Tragopan; species Tragopan temminckii. Next base: position 26,808 of record JAOWBP010069531.1, read on the forward strand.
ACTACCTTCTTGGTTTTCTGTTGAGGAGAAACCAGCATTGCTCGTTACAGTGAGAAAATACTGAGGAACCAAGAAGATCTCGCTCACAAGAAGAACTTTAAGAAGTGCACATCAGAACAGCAAGTAATGAGGTTTTCAACTTCAGGACTTTCTCCTAGTGACATCACTCACACAAGAGCGAAAACTTGGTGTGTCCCTCCAAACTATGCAGCTATGGTTCAGATATAACAGCTCAGCAGTTGTTTATCAGTGTAACGCTGGTTACAGGAACAGGAATACTCTGTGGCAGAGCTGACACTTTGCTGTATATTCCTCCAGTTCTTGTTGACGAACGCACTGGCACTGAGAAAACAGAGTTGGTAGCTGACATTTTCTCTGACAGCTTCTGGGTACCAAACAGAGAAAGTAAACTTTGCTGTATGCTGACAAAAAGGGTGAAAAGGAAGAACAATGTTCAGAAATTTCCCAAAGACTTGAGCAAGGCTTGCTTTATATCCCTGCACATTTCAGCTTTTCCCCCTTGATGTTACTTCTGTAAAGTAGATGTTACCAGACTCAAGCTCACAAACTTTCCAGTTTATACATTTAACACTTTTCAGCTATTTTTATTTTGGTCCAAATGGAACTCTCTACAATTTTGATTTGCTTGAGACTATACATGTGATTCTTACAAACAGAGAACTGAATTCTACCAGGCTGAATTGATCACCGGATCTTTGCCAAAAGATACAGAGGGCTTTATTTGCAGACCTTCACCTGTTGTCTAACTCTTCAAAATATAAAACATTAGAGGTGGTTTTGAATTAGGTATTTTCTGGAAATAGTTTACATGTTGTGTTTTCAAAGATGCAATTTCTTACTTTTTGTTTCTTTCTTGCTTAATGTCTGTTTCCATACAGTGAGCAACCATAAGTTTGAGGGAAGAAAATGCTGATTTGTTTTTCTGCTCATCTTGTGCTTTGGATTCTACACTGGGTTAGGTTTCAGTCTTTCGCACTGTATGTTCACTGGGGTGATGATGTAAAGCCCCTTAGCTTTAAAAGGGTCATGGACAAGGAAAGAGTTCAGTTACTTGTCAAGGTGCCTTATGGATAGAAGGATGTCTTCAGATGGTAGAGTGCTGGGAAAACAGAGCTTTGGGTTACAGACTAAACAAAGCCTGTTTGGAAACGAATGCCAAAGTCTCATTTTTTTTACTGGTAGAAGCTGAAGTGAGGAAATCTCTTCCTTGTGTCTGTACTTCAGTAGCTTTTAGACAACGCAGAAATCAAGGCTTCTTTAATTTTGCATGTACTCTGCAGATTAATCCCTAAGTACAGTGTGAATTTCTCAAAGATGCCTGCACTGTACACTGCAGAAGTTGGATTTTCATAGTAAAAGACTCTAGATGTTCTTCTAGGCTTATCGCAGGGTAAGACAACAATTTCCTGAGCCAGACTGACTTTGGAAAAACACCTCCCTGTGGCTAAACTATGATACTATAGAATAACTGAAGCTGTGTAACTATTTTATCCTTTCTGTGCTGGTCTATTTGAGATAAGGTATTTGCAATTAAGGAGAAGGCCATCCTGCTTAAAGCTTCCTGTGTCACTGTCTTGTTTGTTGCATTGGTACCTAGACAGGTGAAGAAACCCAACAGTCAGGAGGAGGTCTTCTAAAGTATTGTGGTGTCTCTATGTGTGGTGGTGTGCTGGAATATTATGGGAAGGTAACATGTAAAAGTATTGTTTATATATCACTGTTTATACATATGTTTATAACAGTGTGGGTTAGCACATTTTGTATGTAAATACCATGACTACTGTTTATGTTTCTAAATTGCACCAAAGTAATACAGCCACACGTTGTGGTGAGCAGTGTGCTCCAGGTGAGGTTGTTTTTCAATAAATGTGAGTGATCACTTGTGACCAAGTCTAAATATTCTGTGCTCCGCTTTCATGGCCTGAAGGCCATTTCCACCTGCTCCAGACAGAAGCCGTAAACAAGGGGCTTGCAGGCTATGATTAGCGTTGCTTTTGAGTGTTTTAGACCTCCTGACAACTTTTATCTTATTGTGTTCCAAATTACTTTGCAGAGGGAGTGAATTATAGCACTAGCTGTACTTCTTCATTCCTTAAAATTCACTGAACTGAAGAGTACTGATTGATAGCATAGTTGGAGTAGGTATAGTGGGAAACAATGTTTGGACTGCCTAATGGAGTAGATAAGAGCGATATGGCTGTGTTAACTTGCTTGAACATTAGTCACATACCATCCCTGGGAGAAGGACGTTGGAGCTATGTGCAATCACAAGTATGAAGGAAGTCCTCTACCAGCAAGCAATGGATAGACTCATAGAATCATTAAGATTGGAAAAGACCTCTTAAGATCATCTTGTCCAGCGTTCAACCCATCACCACCATGCCCACTAACCACGTCCCCAAGTGCCACACCTACACATTTCAAGACAGCTTTGTCTTTCCATGGTAAATTAGGGCTGGATTCAGCGTGCAACTTCTCTGTAATCTCATCCCTTTTGTTTCCTTCTCAAGGTGAAATTGTAGCATCTTCTAGTGCACCGAACCACCTTACAGAGCCCTTGACTTAGCCCCATGGAAGGTGTGGCACTGAGGACAGCAGCCCAGGAGAGGACATGTAGGTACACTGTTGTTCAACATAAATCTCTAGGACTCTAGAACCCCTAGAAGACTTTTTAAGTGGCATTTTGCAGTACTTGAGTGTTAGCAATCACATGAGTGCTTTGTGTGCTGCAATCATGCTTGAGCATGGATAGGAGAACACAGCTAGAAAAATATTTTTGAGTCACTTCAACATCGCAGAGAGGAGGTCGGCACTGACCTATAGCTTGGGACTGGGTTGCCAGTTGAGAACTAGGGATTTAAAAGTAGGCAAGTTCTGTTTGGAAGTTGATTTCCGATAATTAGAGCATACCAGAGCTGTGACCACCTCCCCAGTGTTCTGGGAAACATCTGACTCAATATCAGAGTAGGAATGTCAACATTGCTTTCTACGAGGAATGGCACAGTCATTCTGACTCCCACCTTGGCTTCAAGATTTCTGCAAAGTCCAAATTTCTTTGGTTCAATGACATCTGTAGCTCCTTGGAAATTCCCTGGCAAAGGCTGACATGCTGAGATCCTTGGTTTGAGGGAGACCCTGAAATGGGAGGATTGCAATAGGCTTGCCATCTTGTTTTTTACAGCAAGTCTTACCGACACGTGGCAAAGCATTGGGTTCATGTAGGTGAACTGTCATTATTTTCCTTAGAGTTATTTAGCATAGGCCCATTTCAGAGTCCCCTGAGTATTATAATAAACAAACCTTTTTTTGCAGCAATACATGTGTTGACTTTGCTGATGTTGGCATACAGAGCGCACATAATAAAACCAGGCAAAATCCAGGAGAGAAAGGATAAATTTGAACATTACTACTGTTTGCTGTAGACCTGTGATGCTTTCACAGGTTTTGCATGTGCAAGTAGATGTTGCAGTCTCAGTTGGGCATGCAAACATGATCTCAAAAACTTGAGAAGGCAGAGATTAGTTCTCTTAGTAAGACTTATTTAAATGTTGCTTTCCCCAAAAATAAAATCATGAGAAGGGCTCAAAGGCCGTGAAGCAAGACAAGGCAATGCAAAACTGGAGATAGAAAGTCCCCATCATTATAAATGCATCCGGTAACAAAGGTCAGCTTTCTATTTACTGGGCTAATGTCAGCTTGACTGATGGAGAAGTTAAAGGCCCTTTGGATCAGGTTTAAATAATCAAATCATTTATGAGAAGCAGAAGAGGCTCCGGGATTGGTGTAGACTCCCTGTTCTGGGTTGCTTATATACCTGCAGACAATTGTTTAGAAGGAAAGATTAATAATACACTGATTGCTTTTCTTCTTAATGAAAGGGTTAGTTCTGCAGCTGGATCTCTCGCGCGTCTTCGGCTAAATAATAAAGATCCTATTCCAGCATTTCAGTATCTTGGAAACTGCAGGGGAAGCTGTGCAGTACCTGCTTGCATGTGAATATGACTGTAATTGTGGATGAGGAGTGGGAATGGGTTTGGACACAGGGGACTGTAAATAACGCATTTCCTGGCATCCCGCTTCCAAAAATCGTATTTCCTGGCAGCGTCTCTCTCTAGATTTGAGAAATGGGGTGTCAAAACATTGCAAAATCATTCGAGGAAGTGCTGTAAGCAGCTTCCACCCCCCTGTGAGCTGCAGCCGCACGCTTTGCACGCCGCTGCCGCCAGTATGCACTCAAGAATGATTTCTGGACACCGTCAAACACGTACACCTCAATCTCCACAATTTGGGTTTAAAACACCAATTTTATATGACTTACAAGTAAGGTGGGAACTGGAGCTAGAAGGAAAGATGGATGTGGCACCATCTGCAAAGTGTGGCTTCAGTCAAGGATGGTTTTTCTCACTTTGGCATTAGTTGAGTAGAGTACACGAATGTTTAGTGTTAATGATGGGGATATAAGAGCTGTGGCCATGTGTTGTCTGCAGACCTGCAGGGAATAATAGTAGGCATGAGGAAAAAAATGAGCAATATTTATCAGTGCACTCTCCCCATCTCCAGCATCTCGGTGCTGTAGTATTTCCAATGAGCAGGAATATGGAGCCAGATGAGAACCAAGGAGGAGGAACAAAGCACAGCCAATGTGCCAGTGGGTTCACATGGAGATGTAAAAGTGAATCTGATCTTCTGACTCAAATCAGTGTGGATGCCTTTACTTTGTGTCTGTTCCCATTAGGTTACAGTGGGCATCTTGGTTCTGTTGACCATTGCAGCATCCATGGTAGATAGCAGAGGTGTGAAGCAGACTTGGAAATACCTGCATGCTCTGAGATGCTGTCAAGAGGAGGGCTGAGTTGGTGAG